>PVJH01023137.1:0-35284 GCA_004026705.1 Nesogale talazaci | reverse complement strand
GCCTCCTGATAGCAGGGGCTCAAGTGGGAAGACGATGCTTTGGAAATGATGATAGCAGCATGTGTACAAATGTGCTCAACACAGTGGATGAATGTATGCATTGTAAGAGCTGTAAGAGCCTCCAATCAAGATATTGAATAAAAGAAAGGAAAGTTTACCTCGTGTTTCTCAAGAGGGGTAGCCTACCCACTCTTGACCACAGTTCCAGTCCCATGTTAACCGTATCAAGTAGCATTAGATCCCCGCCCACTTCTGGATGGCCTTTCCGATCTTTCCCAAGCCCAGGTGTCTTGGGTGAACCTGAGTTCTTTCAGGCCCATGCCAAATCTCAGAGTGCCCCAGCTCCACTTCCTCGAATCCTCATGTCAAAACCAAATCTTCATGATCTAAATCAGTGGTTCTCAACCTTCCTATTGCCACGACCCTTTCATACAGTTCCTCGTGTGGTGGTGACCCCCAACCATAAAATTATTTTCATTGCTACTTCAAAACTGTCATTTTGCAACTGTTATGAATCATCATGTAAATATCTGATTTACAGGATGTGATTTCATTGTTATAAATTGAACATCATTAAAGCATCATGATTAATCACAAAAAATATGTAATTGTATATTGTGAAATATTTATTTATACTTACAAATAAATGAAACTTTGTCTTGAAGCATGGTGTGGCATGGGTAATAGTCTTCACGCCGGATACTCATAGGTGGGCATATCTGCATGTAAGTGGACCCGATGGCAGAAGAATAGAGGAGTGGTGTCTCTGTTCCTAAGACCATTGGAAATGTGTTTTCCGATGATCTTGGATGACCCCTGTGAAAGGGTTGTTCAACCCCGAAAGGGGTCAAGACCCACAGATTAAGAACCACTGATCCAGATCTACCTGCAGTCCTCAGTGACTTCTGAGCTGGTCCAATCTCTTCTCATGGAGGTAAGGTTCACTCACTTTCTCCATCAGGCATCATAACAATTCTATCACTTAGATGTTTCTCAAGAAGGTCCCAGGCTTATGAGGTCATCCAAGTGCCAGAGTCCTAGGACTGAAGGGTGGAACCAGGAAAATTGGGTCTCTACAAGGTCAGCCCTGGGGTTTAGCTCCCCCCCCACCCCCCGCCGCCCACATGTAGTCTGGCATTCGAAGTCTAAGATCCACTGAGACAAACTATGAGGCCAAAGGAACATGGATGGACTACTCATGGTGCCCACTCCTGGAAGGTATTGTGAGTTCTAGCCAATGTTCCCCAACATAGAACCTTGATCCTGGACTGGCTGTCAACATCTGGGGACATGACTCCAGAACAGTCACTCAGTGCTCCATGACAAGTCTTTGCTCCAGGAACAGTTGGAGGGTTGTAGCCTCGGTGGAGAACCTTTGGGATGAAGCTTCCTGGTAGGTGGGAAGGTAGATGGTAGGAGGTGGATCTAGCAGGAACAAGTCCTGTGCAGATGCCCAGAACAGCATGGTAAAGAAAAAGTGATCTGTGTTGAGTTGCTCAGAGAATTCTCCTAACAGAAAGACAACAGGCTTTACTATGACAAAGTCAGATTAGGTTTTTGTTTTATTTTTGGTAAATCATGGACTGAGAAATCATAAAGGTTTTCTAATATTTAAGAAAGTTGGAAGGCAGCCAGGCCCTGGTCACATGTGAACATGTAAATACCTCATTCATCATTGATGACACTATAAAATCACCTAGGCGGTGGGATGCTAGTCCCATCTGTCTGCTCTGACACCAGTTGTCCTGGTTGACCCTGGCCCTCTGGTCCTAGTCAGGGCTTCCCTGCCTCTATGGGGACATGCCAACAACTCCTGAGTTTAGGCAATGTGCTCAAGGGCAGGCGAGTGGTTTCCTGGCAGCCTTTGCTAGGCAAGACAGCAGGGTTCACAGAAGGGTCTTGTAAAGTAAATTTATCCAGAGGGAAATGCCTATTTTATTTCCAGCTTGATTGATCCTTGAAGAAGTAATAAATAATACCATGTTGCATGTGTTATGCAAAATAAGCATTACAGTAACACCTATGAAAGACAGAACCTGTATAAGGTTAAAAAAAAAAACCTGTCAGCAAAGGAAAATGAAATTTTTTTTCACGAAAATTAGCAATGTAAAAAATGGGAAGCCTGCATCCTTTCAAAGGCAGAAACCTTGCAAGACCCCCCAAAAGCAAGGTTTTTCTGCAGTGTTCCAGGTCTTGGGTGTCATTATATCCATAGCACAGGAATTTCAGAAAAAGATGAAAAAGAGAATGGGACAGGAAAAAAAAGTTTGAGGAAATAAGGGCAGAAAATGCCTGCAATCTGATGAAAGATATGAATCTATAAACCCAAGACATTCCAAGAATATCAAGCAGGATGAATCCAAAGAAAACTAGTTGGAGGCATATCTATTCAGGCTGTCAAAATCCAACCAACCCACCAGGGCTATTGGGTCTTCTATGCTGACTCAGAGCAGTCCCATGGGACAGGGCAAAGTGACCCCTGGGAGTCCCTGAGACTAACTCTTAGCAGGAGTAGAAAGAAAGCCCAGTCTTCCTCACACAGAGCAACGATGGTTTCAAACTGTTGACCTTGTGGCTCACAGCCCAGCATGGATCCCCGACACCACCAAGACTCTTTCGCTGCCAAAATCAAGGATAAAGAAAAGATGCTGACAGTAGTGAGAAAGAAGCAATCAATTCCATATAAAAGACCTCCAATAAGATTCAATGCCGATTTCTTATCAAACATGCAATAGGCCAGAAGGCAATGGAGTGATATATTTAAAGGGTTGAAAATTGTCAACCAAGGATACCATGCTCCATGAAACTGTTCTTCAAGAATCAATGTGAAATTAAAATACCTCAGATGAACAGAGGCTGAAATTGTTCATATCCACCAAAACTGCCTTTAAAAACTATTCATAAAGGTTCTGCAGATGGAAGGGAAAGGAAAAATAAGTCCATGTCATAAATAACGAGTAAAATCACTAATGAGGGAATTGCATGGCTGTTAGGTGTGGGCACGTTGGTTCGGACTCACAGAGACTAGGCAGACCAGAGCAAAACGCTGCCTGCTCCTGCGGCCTCCTCCTAACCACTGCTGTGCTTGGGCCTGGTATGTGTCCATCGATGTGTCTTCCTCTTTTCATTGGCCCTCTACTTTCCCAAGATGTCCTTCCCCAGAGACTGTTTCTCCTGCATACGTAAGACAAAGTCTCACCATCTTCAATTCCAAGGAACATTCTGGCTGTACTTCTCCCAAGACAAATTTGTTCATATCTTTGGTAGTGTATGTAATATTCTTTACCAACACCGTTATTCAACTGCATCATTCCCCAGCGTTCCTTATTCATTCTCCAGCTTTCACACAAATGGGGAGCAGTTGAGAATAAGGGGACTTGTGTCAGGCGCACCTTAATCCTTTGTTGTTGTTTTTATTAAATACTTTCATTGGGGGCATTTGCATCTCTTATCATAATCCATACATTCGATCCATTGTGTTAAGCACATTTGTACACATGCTGCCAGCATCATTTCCAAAGCAATTTCTTTCTATTTGAGCCCTTGGTACCAGCTGGAGCACCTTAAAGAGGTATTCTGCAGGAGAGGTGCCCAATGAACTATTTCATGTGGTTTCTAGACAGCTGCTTGCTTCCAAGAGTGCTGCGTGTGGATTCAAGGAAAACGAAATCCCTGGCAACCTGATTCTGTTCTCTTTCTCTCACTATGTTGCTTCTTGGTCTGGTCGTGAGGAATCAAAAAAAAATTTTATGTTGAAGGGTCATCTATGTTGAAGGTTGCGTCTTTAACCGTCATCAATAAGTGCTTCTGGGGTTCTTTGCCTCCAGCGAGGAAGGTTAAGTCGTTTGCACATTGTAGGTTGATAATGTCTCCCACCTATCCTGATGTCACATGCTTCTTCAGAAAGTCCAACATCTCACATCACTTGCTCAGCAACATACAAATTGAATACATCTGTGAAAAGATACAACCAGACCACACCTTTCTTGAGGTGAAATCATACAGTATCCCCTAGCTCTGTGGAATGTCTACCTCTTGATCTAGGCACAGAGTGCACATGAGCACAGGAGAGTGTTCTGGAACTCCCATCTTCTCAAGGTTATCCCTAGTTTAATATAATCCACACAGCTGGATTCTTTTGCCTAGTCAATAAAACAAAGGTAAACATGTGTCTGCCCTGCTCTGCTCACTTGACGTCAGTCATAACATCCCTCATCGCATGTCCTCTTCTGAACATGGATTGAGGTTCTGGAATTTCCCTGTCTGTGTACATCTGTGCCTATTGTGAAATTATTTACCTTCAGCAAAATTTTATTTCTGTGAGATTAATAAGCTTCTTTGACAACGTCTGTATCTTTCAGATCACTATTCTCTGAAATGGATACATGCATGAATCTCTCCCAGTTGGTTGGTCAAGTAGCTATTGAGTGAAAGCTTCCAGAATTCTAGTTGCTTGCTGAAATATCTCAGTCAATATTTCGTCAGTTCCTAGAGCCTTGTTTTTGGCCAAGACCTTCAGGGCAGCCTGGACTTCTTCCTTCAATTCCATTTGTTCTCGATCATATGCTACCTCCTGAAATGGTTGACCATCAGACAATTCTTCTTGGTTCAATGACTGTGTATTTCTTTCATCTTCTTTTATTGCTTCTTGCATCCTTCAATATTTTACCCATAGTCTTTCAAGATTGAAACCTGAGGCTTAGAAAGTGTCCTTCAGTTCTTTCAGCTTCAGAAGTGTTGAGAAAGTCTTAAGAAGAAGGTTTAAGATACATGTACACACACACACCCATAAAACGGCATAAGTCACTTCTTATCAGTGTTTACAGCAAATGACTAATGGATGCCCTGATGTTCTCTGAGGAGACCATTGCAGTAATGCTTATCATCCATTACCATTAAGTCAGCTCATATCTTTCCCAAGAACAATGGTACCCAGGACCCACCCTTGCAGCTTCCTGAGTCCTTTCCTCTGGCCCCTAGGGGATGACAAGTGCATTCTTGCTGCTCAAGGAAGGTCGTGCCCCTGGAGCCTCTGTT
Source organism: Nesogale talazaci (assembly GCA_004026705.1). Classification (NCBI taxonomy): domain Eukaryota; kingdom Metazoa; phylum Chordata; class Mammalia; order Afrosoricida; family Tenrecidae; genus Nesogale; species Nesogale talazaci. Next base: position 30,247 of record PVJH01023137.1, on the reverse strand, counting down.
ATTCAGCCTTGCCGAGCCCCAGTTCCGCATACAGCAGAGTCTTGGGTTTTGCTGGACATATTGCAGAAGGGCAGGATTTGGTGCTAGAATCTTGTCCTGTGGTTGTGTGACTTTGCGATTCCAGTTTTGACAGGTGGGTCTGAATAATGGCTGACCACTCCCTACCTTGTAAAGGGGGGGCAGTCGGTGGAGCCACTCCACTAACGCTGGGCCCACCGAGTTTGCAGAAATCCAGCTAGAAGGCAACGAAGTGCTGGTCCCTTGGTTGTTTGCAGGGTGTGGTAAAGGTAGGTGGTCCCAGGATGGGAACGGTGTGTGCTAGGAAGAAGTAAGACACCTGCAAGTATCCCTTCTTCTATGGAGTTTTCCAAGCCTAGCAGGCAGCAGGGCAGCTCCGTGGCACTCTGCTTCCCAGTGGCCTAAGTGTCTCAACAGCCAGCACACACTGCCTTTGCTGGCAGGGCACTATGGGGAATCGGTTCACGTCTGCCCATTGACTAGAGGCTCTCAGACTGATTAGTATTTCAAGCACAGATGTCCCATTGATCCCTACCCTCCCTCGCCGAATGTCACACCAAGTCACGTGTTCCATTAGCTAATGACGTTCTTTGTCCTCCTCCTCTGTTAGGACTGTAAACTGGCTGCACTCCTGCATCCATAAGCCCCCCCCCCTTACCCCTTGCTCTTTGGGGACCCAGTTCTCTTTTTGACCCTTCCCCCCAAGGAAAGAGGTCACTGCTGGTTGCAGTGACAGATTCTACCCTGGCCAACTCAGAGCTGGGGGTTTTGTCAGTGACCCTCAGGGGTCTTCGGGGCTCATGCAATGTAGCGAGGCTGGACTCTCTGAAATGAGGCAGAAACTCTTAAATTGAGGCGCCTAGTTTTTATTGGACTCCGGGTTGGGGTAGCCCATGAGGGTGGAGTCCGTGCTAAGCCCTCCATCTCCTCGGTCCATATTCTGTTGGCCGAGCTAAAGAAAAATGGGATCATAAAGATTAGCAGCCTTCCTGGTCCAGGGTGGACCCACTGGACCCGCCTCAACACAATGCAGTAAAGCGGTTTCCCCTGACAGCTGTGTTAGTGGTGACTATTCCGCATCCGCACAGGCCCTTGGCTTTTCCCTCGCCCTGCTTCTTACAGAACGAAAGATAGATTTCCAGGAAGAGTGTTTCTCACTGATGTCTGAGGCCCAGGGGAGCAGCCTGCGTGACTCCTATCCCAAACAGGGCCCGGATGAGATCTGTAACTTAAGACGGGAGTCTTAAAGTGACCAGACATCCTGCTTTTTAACAATTTAGCAACGTCCTGTGGCATTTCAAAATTAAAATAAATATATCACAATACTATTTTTGCGTTCTATGAAAATTTTTGCTCCATATAGAACAACATTTTAATCAAGAACCCCCACCCCACCCCACCCCCGTCAATGGTGTCCCGCTTAAAATCTGGTCACTTTATACTAGAGCCAGAGCCAGTAGGGTGGTGGTAGCGGTGGTGGTGCTGGTGGTGGCGGTGGCGGTGTGTTGCGGGTTTTGTTATGTTTTAATAAAACCTTGACATTCACCAACTCTTTAGCTGCCTATACTTCCCCCATTAAAGCGGGAAACACACTCTGCAGTCTGCTTGATCCCACTTCCTACTGAGACAGCCTCCTTCCTTAGGAACCTTCTTCCTGGAGGAAGAGAGACGGTAGAGGAGGCAAGTGCGGGTTCTGGTTCTGCCCTCCTGCGCTCACAATTGGAGGCAGCTTCAGTGGAGCTGGCAAAGAATCCTTCCAGAACCGGAAGCCTTAAAGATGGACTGGGGTGCCCAGCCATGAAGCATGGGCTAATTGTGATATCAGGACTCCCCCAGAAAGACCTACGGCTGTCCCTGGTCCTGCTCCTGGACGCAGAGGTTGACCATGTCTCTGGCTAATTCTGGTTGTCCTAGGAAGGCAGAGGTCAATACTGGAACCAGAAGTCTTAGCTGTGGCACATGGCATGGCATGGGTCACCTCCGATCTCCTCGGGCTTCCTTGTTGCCATGAGATAGGGGTTGCAGATGCCTCCAGCTCCATCCTCCTTTGCCTTGACTGACACCTCCCCGGGCACTCTAGGACTATGCTGAGTTAGATAATGCTTTGCAACGGCCACACAGAACTAGACAAGAGGGACAATGATGGGGGTTCTTAGGGAAGTTCATCTGTCAGGATGGGCAAACAGTAAGGAAACAGCCATTGGTCCACAGCCACACCTCTCCTCAACCTTTCAGCCAATGGGACCCTTGGCCTCGACTGGCTGTCCTCTGTCTCCCAGTACTGTAGTCTGGCACTGCTCCTCTTGCTCTGCCCTGTGGTCTCCATGCCACACTCTCTGATCACTTGAGACAGAGACCTGGGATGCCTTTGTCTTTTTTTTTTTCTTTTTCATTTTCCTCTCTGCTACTGCTTCAAAGATGACTCATCCTTAGAGCCCGGGGCCTGGCAGTAAACACCGGCCAGCCCCCACCCCCCACCCCATGAGTGTTTTACACGCTCCATTTGCATTTCCCCACCCAGTCATTTGGTGAGAGTCACAGGGTCTTGAGTGGAAGAGCCATATTAAGAAATGTCACTCCACCTCACTGCCAAGTCTCCACAGTCCCCCTGCATTGCCCGCAGTGTCTGGAGGGACATTGCCACATCGTCCAAGCAGGGCCTGCTTCCATTTCTTGACATCTCCTACCTGTGTCCACTGCACTCTTGTCTCCCACTGGGCCCAGGAGTCATTTTCAACGTTTTTTGCAGCTGAAGCAGCTGCAGCCTGACTCTGCTGGGTTGTCTCTGACCCAGGAGGTTCCCCCCGAGCTCAGCTCAGTAAGAATGGGAGAAGTATCATTCAGTCTGCCAGTTCGCGGCTCTGAACAAATGAGCTTTGCCTGCATTGGGCAAGGATCTGTCTGCTAGGGGACATACAGCCCATGTGAGACAGAGGCACATCTGGTTCGACTTGGTGGCCAGAGAGGCCCTTAGGTTTTCCCAGGCCCCTCCACCAGGAAATAATATACATGCTGGTTTACCGCTATGCTGGTATACGGATGATGGTTTTAGAACAGCCTATTAAGACTGAATCCCAGTGACGGAATGGTTGTGCGCAGGGCTGTGGCCCACTGGGTTGGAGGTTCAAATCCAGCAGCAAGTCTGGACCTCCTACTCCCACCATCAGAGCGCAGTGATGCCAAAAAAACCTGTAAAAAAATAAAATAATAATAATAAAAAAGATAGTTCCTTGAATGTAAGCAGTCTCTTTTTCCTTTTGGGTTTAAAAGAGATGGAAACACTGTCTTGGGTCCACTCTTGTGGACCTGCTAGAGAAGTCCGTGCCAGGCTGCCGAGCCCGAGACTGAGGGTGGGCCCAGAATTCTCTGCTCCAGCTGCCCTAAAGTTCCAGGAAGAGTTCCAGGGCCAGAGAACTGGGGGTTGCAGGAGGGACAGAGCTTGCTCCTCAGCCTGCAGAGCCTGCCTCGGCATGCGAAGCTGAATCAGATGAGAGTCAGGGGCCGGCCCAGGAAAAGCCCATGGAGAGCGGAAGGCAGAGCATAGTAGGTGGAGAGGGGGAGAGTCCGACCCCAAAGAAGCTGCCTCCTTCCCTCTTCCCTTTGTCTATCATTCTTCATACCCTTCCTTCCATTCATCCACCCACCTATCAACCCACCTGTCCATTTATCTATCTATCCATCCACCCCACTTGTCTGCCCAACAATTCACCCCTCCTCTGTCATTTGTCTGCCTCCCACCCTGTCCATCAATCCATCTATCCATCCATCCGCTTGCCTACCCACCCACTTAGTATCCTCTTGAATGTCTAACACCAAACCCAAGCCCCGAAGGCACAGGAGCTGAAGGTACAATGTGAAAAGGTTTGGAAAAGATAATGCAGTCTATTCCCTGAGGAGCAAGAGTGGAGTCGTGACAGGGATCTTTGCACGGGACTTCCTGGGAAGATGCTGCCATCACACTTTTCCGGTGGGAAGAGGGTGGTGTGGCTCAGGCAGCTTAACGAACCTTTGAGTGCACGCTCGTGAAGGCTGGCGTGGCTGATGGCACCCCATTGGAGAAGGTGCCCACCATCCCCATGGCAGCAGAGCAGGGCAGAGGTGTGGGTGGGTATCTTCCTTCGCCGAGACCCTCCTCTCTGTCTGCCCACCTGCCTCTCCCTTCTCAGCGTCTGCTTCACTTGTGCTCCCGAGCTGGGCGTTGTTGGTTTCCCAGGGTTCCACAGTGAGAAAGCTTTCACAAGATTAATCTCCTAATGGAAGATGTGCAGGTCCAGAGATGGGTGGCAGCTGTCTTCACGGGAATGGATGGTGGGCTGGTTCTGCCTGCCTGGCTGGCCTGCCTCCTTGAGGCCTGCTGTGTGGGACCCCTGCGCGGACAGTGCCAGGCTGACACTCATGCCCTGGAACAAGTCCCCATCCCTTTGGGAGTATCCTTGGGACATGTGTGCTCATGACGCTGCTGTCTCTTAGTATATTAGGGTGATTGCGTTAGGGTTGGCCTTCTGACCCCAGGTGGCCCGGAGCTATTTCCACACTGGGCTTTGCGACTCTGGCAGAATGTGGTCCCACCAGCTCTGCTCTAATTGCTGGCCCCGAGATGCTCACTCACTCACTCCATCTACTGCCGTTCCCACCCAGACTTCAGCCCGGAGCCCAAATGCCAGGTCTTCGGGACATCTGTTCCGATCAGTATCTGATCGGGTTGGGTGTCGGGCTGGGACCCCTCTCTCCTCTCCTCTTTTACTCCCTTGTTACTGAAGCCTGATTTCAGAGACTGCTCTCCTCAGCGTATACTGTAGCTCTTAGAGAGGAGTCCTTGGAGGGGAGGAGAAGAAGGGAGGGGGGAAGCATATAAGAAGGGAAGGAGGAGGGGTCGATGGAGAAAAAGAGAGAAGCAGGAACAGAGAGAGAAAGATGGGGGTGGGGTAGGGGGGGAGGAGAGTGGGGAAGGAGGGAATATGCAATTTTTGTACACTGACGCTAAGGTTCTTCCCAGCGAGGTCATTTTAAACAACCTCGCCCCCAACCATTGGCCACAAACCGCTGGGCCCAAGAGCTTCTCCTTCCGCGGGGTGGCTGGGAATGCCCATGTGCGGGGTGAAGTCTGCATTAGAAAGGGCCGGGCCATCCAAGGGATGAGGGATACTGATGGGAAACAAGTCAGGACAGGGGAAAGGGAGCAGACATGTCTGGGGGAACAAAAATGCATGTCTGCTCATTGGAAAAATGGGACGACTGACCTCTAGTTGAAGGAAAGAATGACTGAAAATGCTCTTGGGAACCCTAGTGGGGGAGTGTCCCTGGTGGTGTGCACTGAATGAGCCGGGCTTCGGGATGGCTTCGGGATGCATGTTGGGGACAAAGGGAAGGTGCCATGGAGTGCCGGACACCGAATCCTGGGTCTTCAAGACGAAAGGCATGTTCCAGAGGCTGCCTCCATGAGATCCGGGGTGGAGGGGAGGGAGAGGGACAGTCCTCAGACATACTTGTAAACCGGGGACTGCCAAAAGCAAATTCACGATGTCTGAGAATTCATGGAAGCGGCAGACAGTTGTACCAAGATTGGTGAAGTATCGGCAGGTGGTCTTACTACATCCATACCCCTCATGCTTTATTAAGATACATATTATTCCAGCAAACCTCTGACCGACATTCTCAATGAGTATTATTGTAAAATTTCCCTGACATTAACTCGCACTGTTTGTGAGCATAGTGTCCAGCCACAAAAGGGTTGAGTCTGTACATGTGAGCAATCCAGGTGCTGTGATAAGGATTTAGCCTACATTTGACCCGGTAACCTTCCCTCAATGGAGGTTTAAAAAAATTAGTACCTGGGTTGAATCAAAGACATTATTAACAGAAGCTCATTATGTCCCAGGGGCATGATCGATAAGACTCTCCACCATAAATCAGCAAGGAGCCAAAGGCAGATAAAGACAAAACAATGACCCAAGAATGGGGTTGCGGCGTGCACTCCATCCTAGCTCTAATTTAAGAGCAACTAGTTCTTGCATCATGGCCCTGCAAAATACCTGCCGTCAGGATGCGGACACAGAAGATATGGGTGCAATAGCAAAGCGAGGTGAAGAAATTAGATGGTGCCCGGCTATCAAATAAAACAGCATCTGGGGTTTTAAAGCTTTGTCTCTAAACAAGCAGGGATCGAAGTGAGATGTCAACGAAGTCCACTTGGAAGAAGCACACCAGCATCAGTCACCCCAGGATTGTAATTACATAATCCAAAATTGAAAGAGGTTGGGTCGAGCCCCGGTGGCATAGTGGTTGTGCACGGGACCGCGGCCCACTGGGATGGAGGTTCAATTCCAGCAGTGGGGCTGGGCCTCCTACTCCCACCACCAGAGAGCAATGATGAGCGCCCCCCCTCCCCAAATTGAAAGAGGCAATGACATTAGGAGTCTAAATTGTGAGACTCTGGGTTGCAGAAAGCTATGGATAACAGTGAGAGCCCAAGATCTATTTGTGGGAACTACATAGGACATAGTCTTTGGTGGTGATCTCCCTCTATCCATAATTGAGAAATGAGAGGAAAGTGGTTACTAAACAGAGTGCATTGGAGAGATGAGTATAGGAGATCCAAAAGGATAAACCTAACTGTAACAGTTAAAATGTTATCAGTTGATCAGCTCACTGATGCACATTAGGCCTGATATAGTTTTCAACATTCTGTGTTTTTGGTTTATATTGGGGTCTATCTCAGATGTGTGATGTCACCAGGGTTTATCGCAGATGTGTGATGTTTTGCAGTATATAAAATCCAGTACAAAAGTTTTGGTGGGGGGGGGCGCAGTGGATGGGGGCATGGGAGGTGACAAAAAGGAGCTCATGTCAAGGAGAGTGTGGAAAGGAAAGAGATGTTTTGAAATGGATTGTGGTAGCAATTGTACAATACTGATGGACAATTGAACGATGATGTAATTGAACTATGGAATGATATGGTTGGTATCAGTATTAACTCCCAATAAAATGGCTTTGGAAAAACAGCAAAAAAAGGAAAGGACATGAATGTCCCCTGGAAAGGCTGGAAAGGAATGTCCAGTGGGCTGGGATGTGACCACACTTGAAGCCAGTGGTGATAGAGGGAGCCTTCCTTCAGAACAATGTGTGGGGATTGAGGACTCCACGCACTATCTTTCCTGAGGATCTATGGTAAGGACAGTGAGTGAAATTGTGAGATCCAGCCACTGACGATAACCACGTCTTCCTAAATCTTGAAAGCAGCTACCATGTTAGAGTAAAGCTATTAACATGCCACTGATTGGCAAAGGTAGGCTCAAGGAAAGGCCAGGAGTGTGAGACTCATGTAGAGAGAACAGAGATAAAGAAGGTCCGGGACCACTGATGGGTGAGCGTTTTCCTCCTAGAAGAACCAAGCTGGCAGAGCCTGGATGGAGCCTCAAAACAAATGCCCTACGTTTTCTTTGGTCAAGCCATCTATTTGAAGACATGGCAGGGGGTGGAGCACGTCTGACCTCTGGTCTTTGACAGAAGGGGACTGTAACTCCACATGAGCCCGATGCTGGGTCCACAGGAGAGGTCAGGCTTTACCTCCACTCTCTATCCTTTCTTCACCCTATTCTGGAAGTACCTGTTCTTCCCCCCTCTCTGAGTGGCTGAGTTTGATAGCCCATTGCCAAAGGCCACACAGAACTCATAGGCTGTATTAGAGTTTCCGTTCTAAGCACCCGGTCTACCGAAGGCGATGGAAGACAAATACGGCGTTGTCTTAGATACGTCGGGCATGTTCTTGAGAGAGACCCGTCCCTGGAGAAGGATGTCATGCTTGGCAAAATGGAGGCACAGCAAGGGAGGGGAAGGCACTCAACGAGGTGATTTGACACAGTGGCTGAGTTGAGGGACTAAGGCATGGAAACAGTTGTGAGGGTGGTGCCGACTGGGTGGTGTTTTATTCTTTTGTGCACAGGATCACCATGTGTGGGAACCAACTCGATGGTGCCTAACAGCAGCAACAACAACAACAACAAGGATGACATTGAAAGCCCCAAATCCACGTGCAGAGTTCTCGTGTGGAGTAAGCAAGCCTCCACTGAACTCCTGACCACGGACCAGGGATATGCATAGTCTTGCTCTTAGATAGAGTGCATTGGAAAATGGATTGACTCTATTTCTCTGCAACCAACCCAGAGAGAGGCGGGCTCCCTTAGGGGCTTGCTTGGGTGTGTCCTTGATGGAGATCACCTTATTGGGCTGTCTCATGTCATGAGTCACGCCCTGACTGCCTAGCTCAGTAAGCCCTGGACCAATCGTGTAAGCGCCTCTAACCAACATAATGGACGTGCCCCATTCTCACTTCTGCCATCCCCGCTGTAACTATGATGTACTGATAAGCCATCAGTCATGAGCTTCCTTTGCCCTCCCTGTCCTTTATATGTACTTTTAACTTTAAAATATATTTTTCCCATGTCCTTTTGAAAGCTTTGTACCTCAGCAAACTCTTGGGTGCCTTTACAACTTCATACTAATGGTCTCTTTCATCAGGATGATATGCCTTTAACTTTCTCTCTTTTAGGACTCGATACATGTTCTCCCCCACTTACATTTGAGATGTTGTGAGGGTCTCTTTTGTACTCCAAAGCAAGGCAACATTCATAACTAGGGGCTTTATTGGGGAAGTTAACAGCTTAGCAGCACAAGCCAGGTTCAGAAAACATGAAGACACCAGCACACAGTACTGATTCTTCTCAGCCAGCAGGCATCTCTCTGGCCCTCAGACTCTCCATCACACAGTCGCTGCCTCCGGAGGCCTGGCAGCCAGCCTGCCCCTCTGCCTCACTACTCCATGGTCTCAGGGGCGCCGCTCCCCTGCTCTGTTGAGGATTGGCTCTCTGGCTGCGTCTACACACCAGGCAGGGATCTTGCTCCTGCTCTGCTGATGCCTCTTTCCTCTTGTGGTCCCGGGAACCACTCATCCTGCGGTTGAAATGGCTGTTTTATGCTCAGGCGAATGGCGGAAGGGGAAATTCTCTGAGTTAGAGTCCTCTAGAACTTATATGCAGGGCCCCAATCAATCATTCGATTGGTGGGAGTTATAGAGAAGCTGGACGATGTGAAGAAGAATGGGGTAACGAGATCGGAGGAAAGCTTATTAACAAGCTGTGACGTGTAGATGAGACACCTTGTTTGGGAGAAGGGAGGAGGACTGGAAGCACTTGCTGATGAAGATCAAGGATTGCAGCCTTCAGTGTGGATGACAACTCAATGCAAAATCCTTACAACTGGACCAATAGGAAGTATTACGATAAATGGAGAAAAGATGGAAGTTGTCAAGGATTTTTTCTAATCTTGCTTGCATCCACAATCAACGCTCAGAGAAGCCGCAATCAAATGATCAAAAGGAGGGCTGAGCCCCGGTGGCGGAGTGGTTGTGCGCGGGACTGCGGCCCACTGGGACGGAGGTTCAACTCCAGCAGTGGGGCTGGGCCTCCTACTCCCATCACCGGAAAGCAGTGATGCCCCCCCCCCAAAAAAAAAAAAGAAAGATCAAAAGATGCATCACATTAGATAAACCTGCTGCACAAGACCTCTTTCAAGTGTTCAAAAGCAAGAAGGTTACTTTGAAGACTGTGGTGCACCTGACCCAAGACATGGTATTTCCCATCACCTCATATGCATGTGAAAGTTGGACATTATTGAAAAGGAAGTCCTAAGAAAAACCGAAAGACTTAAACTAGGAAGCTGGTGAAGAATTTTGAAAGTAATATGGACTGCCAAATAGATGTATATCTGTCTTGGAAGAAATACCACCCAAAGATTTCTTAGAGCCAGCCTATCAAGACTTGGTCTCATGCACTTAGGACATGTTGTCTGGAGAGACCTGTCTCCAGAGAAGGTCATCATGCTTGGTACAATGGAGGGGCAGTAATAAAGAGAAAGACTTTCAAAAGACAAGATGGATGTCACAGTGGCTACAACAATGGAGCTGAGGCTGAGTCCTGGTGGCCTAGTGTTTGAGTGCGGGACTGCGGCTCACAGGGTTGACTGTTCAAATCCAGCAGCAGCTCTCCAGAGCAAGGCTGGGCTTCCTACTCCCACCAGGGCAGTGGTAGCACAAAAACCACAACTGTGAGGATGGTGCAGGGGCCGGGCAGGGTTTCTGGTCTGCTGTAGGCAGAGTCGCTGTGAATTGGAACTGACTCAATGGTCCCAACAGCGACAGCAGCCATGCTCAGAAGGGTTAGCAGAGACGGAGGAGCAGAGACAGGGCAGACAGCGAAGAAGTGAAATGAGGGGTGGCATGGAAGGCATGGCAATCAATGAGATGAAGCATGTGCATCCGAATGGTTGTATGTAAAACAGATCGTCTGCTCTGTAAATCTTCACCCAATACAAATTTTGTTTATTGTTGTTGTTTTATTAAGTGGCAGAGAATTTACCCAAGCTGCTTCTCCCTTAAAGGTTGTAGCAGCTCCCATAATTTTCATAATAAAAGAATGATGTTTACACAATGGTTCCTCTCTCCTTTGAACATAGCATCAGAGTGGTTACTTGTTATCAATTTAAATTTAATTTAGTTTGACATCATAATAGTGAGACCAGCAGGGTGCCTTTTGCCAGGAAAGCTTATTAATCTGTGTTTTAGACTGTTTCTCTTTTAGCCTTTCCCTTTCTTCCTTTCTCTTCTCCCCCGTATTACTCCTCCTTGCCCCCTTCCGCTCCGGTTGTAATCCCCACTGTTAAGCCACTTTGGTACCTACCAAGAAAACGGCACAGTTTAAATGTGTGTACACACATACACACCCACACACAAATGTAACACATCAACAAAATCACACTGTGTCATAGTGCTTTGCATCTTGACATATTGAATAAATAGCACGTTGAAGAGATTTTTCCTTTATTGTGTCTATCGTCTTGATTGGGGGAAGAAGGGTTGAAAAGTGTGATGCTGTCGGTGTTGCCACTCTATAATGGGAGCACATGTTCTGAGGTTCCTAGGGGTTCATGGTGATTTTTGTCTTCCCAGGGAGTTATTTATCTCCTCCCCTCGCCCCCCCCCCCCCAATCTAGCCTTCATGGTGCTGTGTGGAGTGTATGTTAAGAGATACTGGCCGTGCATCAGAAACTTTCTTTTGGGTAGATCACCAGGGGTTGATACACTTACCCTGACACCTGGTGACCCCACAGGGTCAGAGTAGAACTGAGTGCCACTGGATATTCCATAGATGGCTTTGGGGGAGCCAATCACCAAGCTTTCTTCCCCAGTGAGTGAACTTGAATTTTCAAGGTTTGGAGTAGCACCTGAGCACTCCACCATTCCCCGTGGGTAGTAGTCATTTAATCAATTTTTATTCTTAAAAAATAAATAAGGCTGAGCGCTGGTGGCATTGTGGTTGTGTGCGGGACTGCAGCCCGTTGGCTTGCCGGTTCAAAACCAGCAGCAGCTCTTCAAGAGCAAGGCTGGGCCTCCTACTCTCACCAGAGGGCAGTGATGCCCCCCCAAAAAATAAATAACTTTTATTCTCTTTTCACTTTCAGTATATCTATGTGCTATGTCAGTGTGTCTCTTCTAAGTAGCAGAGGTTTATAAAGTAATAAAAATAATACATGTACAATGTAGAAAATGTGCTACAAACCATATGTCGCTGTTTGATATTTTGAAAGCACATCACAAAACTCTACATTTTGGGTCATTGTTACATTATAAATAATGCGAAAAATAGCAAGTGAAAAACAGACAGCTCTTATCCTCCCTTCCAAACCTCCTTCCCCAGTCCAATAAAAGGCAGTAATTTCTTGTGACTCCATGTTCAAAACCTTGCAAACATCAAAGAACATAAAATCATATCATTGTGTGCCCCCCTTCCTGATATGATTGCTAAAGACAAATATATGCATAAGCAAGTGTGGTGAAGAAAGCGGATGGTTCCTGGCTATCAAAAGTTATAGTATCTAGGGTCTTAAATACTTGAAGGTAAACAAGTAGCCATCTAGCTCAGAATCAACGAAGCCCACATGGAGGAAGCACACTGGCCTGTGTAACTACGAGGCGTCAAAGAACTAACAATTATATCATTTACAATGACAGGGAGGACAGACTGGGAACCCACAGTCCATTTGTAGGTAACACACACCCCCTTACAGAAGGGTGGCAGGGACGAGGCAAACAGGGTAGCAATGATGAAACATACAACTTTCCTCTAGTTCTTCAATGCTTCCTCCTCTTCACTATCATGATCTCAAGTCTACCTTACAAATCTGGCTAGACCAGAGGATGTGCCCTGGTACAGATAGGAACCAGAAACAGGGAATCCAGAACAGATGATAACTTCAGGACCAGTGCTGAGAGTGGTGATACTGGGAGAGTGGAGGGAAGGTGGGATAGAATGGAGGAACTGATTACAGGGATCTACATTGAACTTCTTCCCAGGGGTACAGACAACAGGGAAGTGGATGAAGGGAGATATCAGACAGTGTAAGATATGACAAAGTAATAATAATTTATAAATTATCAGGGGCTCATGAGGGAGGGGGAGTGAGGAGGAAGGGGAAAATGGGAAACTGATGCCAAGAGCCTAATAGAAAGCAAATGTTTTGAGAATGATGAGGTAAACAAATGTACAAATGTGCTTGGCATACAATGGATGGATGTATGGATTGTAATAAGAGTTGTATGAGCCCCCAATAAAATGCTTTAAAAACCTGCATGCACAAGCAAATTTAATTATAGACTCAAAAGGCATCATATTATATGTATTGCTATGTAGACTGATTCTTGCATGGTTTAGTTCCTGAGCAGTACAGACAGTTCAACTGTACAGCTGCTAACCCAAAGGTTGGAGGTTCAAGTATCCCCAGAGGCACCACAGAAGAAAGGTCTGGAGAGCAAGTGTTGAAAAAAAGCAGCCTTTAAAAGCTCTCTGGACAGAGCAGCCAATGCACAGAGAGGACCATAGACCAGTCCTACTATGAGACACAATGTTCCTCACTGACCCCATAGCCCCACAGCATCAACACTGGAGACACAGTGTGGGAATTGCACTCCAAATGACCACACCAAGGTGAAACTCGAAGACACTAAGAGCAAACAACAGAACAGCAAGGGGAGCAGAGCAACGAAGTCCCCAGTGAATACCAAAAATAGGCTCTAGGGCCAGGGCATGGCACCCCATCATACTCAACTGGAAAACACTCCTAACGGTCAACAAACTGACCTTGGACTATTTATAAATATTCCAAGACTATTTATAGTCCAAGACTTTTCTCTTTTTTTGTCTTTTTTGTTGTTGTTGTTATTGTTTTGTTTTCTTTTGTTGCTTTCTTTTGCTCTGTCTTGGTTTTTTTTTTGCACATCAATATCTCAACAGGTCTATCTAAATTAGACAGATGGATAAAAAATCTGGAGGAGGAAACAACTGGACTGATGGTTCAGGGGATATAGGAAAGGGGGAGGTGGGAGGAAGGAAGTATGTGTTAAACCCAGGGACAAGGGAACAACAAGTGATCCAAAACCGATGCTGAAGAGGGTGTAGGAGGCCTGGTAGGGCTTGATCAAGGGCACTGTAACTATGAGGAATTACTGAAATCCAAATGAAGACTGAACATGATAGTGAGACAAGAGGAAAGTACAAGGAAATAGAGGAAAGAATTAGGAGGCAGAGGGCATTTATAGAGGTCTAAATACAGGCATGTACATATGTAAATCTACATGTGATGATGGGGAAATAGATCTATGTACATATATTTATAGGTTTAGTATTAAGGTAGCAGAGGGACATTGGGCTTCTACTTGAGTACTCTCTCAAGAATGGAAGAACACTTCGTTCTATTAACCCACGATCCCATGATGCTCACCTTCCCAACATGATTGCTGAAGACAAAGCAGATGCATAAGCAAATGTGGTGAAGAAAGCTGTTGGTGGCCGGATATCAAAAGATAGAGTGTCTGGGGTCCTTCAAGGTTTGAAGATAAACAAGCAAGCCATCTAGCTGAGAAGCAACAAAACACATATGGAAAATGCACACCAGCTTGTGTGATCATGAGGTGTCGAAGGGATCAGGTATCAAAGAACAAAAAAATCATATCATTGTGAATGAGGAGGAGTATGGAGTGGAGACTGAAAGCCTATCTGTAGGCAACTGGACATCCCTTACAGAAGGGTCACCGGGAGGAGACAAGTCAGTCATGGTTCAGTATAGCACAAATGAAACATACAACTTGCTTCTAGTTCTTTAATGCTTCCTCCCAACACGATCATGACTCAAATTCTACCTTACAAATCCAGTTGGACCAGAGGATGCACACACATACAGATAAGAGATAATAATTCGCCAATTATCAAGGGTTCATGAGGGAAGAAGGGGGGGAAATAAGGAGCTGATACCAAGGGTTCAAGTAGAAAGAAAATGTTTTGAAAATGATGATGGCAACAAATGTACAAATATGCTTGACACAGTGGATGGATGGATGGATTATGATGAGTTATATGAGCTCACAATAAAATGATTTAAAAATAAAATAAAAACCCTCTAGGTGGACCTGCCTGGAGATGGATAGAGGAGCCATGTCTCAGTTCCTTAACCATTGTAAATATGTGTTTTCTGATGGTCTTAGGTGACCTCTCTGAAAGGGTTGTTTGACCACCCAAAGGGTTCGTAACCCACAGGTTGAGAACTGCTGGTCTAACACCTTTATCCCGAGGAGCAGCTAGGATTTGGGAGGGAGAAAGGCCCATTAACAACCTAGGATGTGCAGATGACATAATGGTGCTTGCTGAAATGAGGAGGGCTTGAGGAGATTGCCCATGAACTCAAAGACAGTATGTAGCCTTCTGTATGAATCACAGCTCAATGCCAAGAAACCCTAAATCTTCCCAATTAGACCAAGAGACAACATGATGGCAAATGGAGAAGATATTGTCAAGGATTCCATTTTTGCTTGGATCCACAAAATAAAATCTCACAACAAACAAACTCACCGCCATCTAGTCAATTAATATTCACAACTCCTCTGGAGAACAATGTGGAGCGGCCCCAGTGGGACGGGTATAAGACTGGACATCTTGACGGCACTAGAAACCTGCAGCAATGAGTACAGGGAAGAAGAACTGTCAAGTCGCTGTTGGCCATGATTATGCAATTCTTTTGGATATGCCTGAATTATTGAAAGGTATGATATGTGAATTATAGATCAGTAAAACTGTTAAATAAACAAACGAAGCACCCTACAGAGTCTAGGCCTACCTTGACACACAGAGGGTCTCTGCATCAGAATCCACTCAGCTACAACTGTCTCCCCTGCCGAATGGATGGACTCTATTTTTCTTTTAGCATCAATCAGCACTTGGTTGTTGCTTGAATGGGTGTGAAACTCCGGGGCTCTGTTTTCACTCCGAGCTATGCAGACCTTGCAGCCCATCTCCCGCAGCAAGAGTGTCCTTAGAGGAATCCTGAGCAGAACTGTTCGGTTCACCGAGGCGGTGGCTTGTTTTTTCTGCCTGTGGCCTCGAGAAGTCACTGTTTACCTGTGGTTTGCGGGGAAAGAGTTTGTCAACCTGCTCTCTGGGAGGAAAACTCTGATTTGTAACATTTGCCAATATCTAGCGAAATCGCCATCCTGGGTCATTTCAAACCAACAACATGAGGTCATGAACACAGAAATAGAAAGAGATAGCAGTTGGTCACTATTATACGCTCATTCCACCCCCCAAATGGCCTAAAGGAGCTCAAGCGTAGCTGGTAGAAGGTAGCAAAACAACAAGGAAATAATGAAGCTTGAGAGCTTATTTCCTTTAACTTTAATATATTTGGCTTAACTGTGCATTTACCTCATTTAACTTACAATCATGGCTGAATGACTCTCATGGGCCAGTGCAAGCTATCTCCAACATGGCTCACGGCAGTAGAAATCCACTAGTCTATACTTCAGTGTGAATCATTTTGCATCACTTTTCCCCCTAGACTATGCTTAGGACCTTTTAATCTCCGGATGCATTATGTTCTTCACTTGCAGGAGTTTTCTTTCATATACCTGTGAGTGAGATAGGCCCTGATTAGGACACATGTATAGAGAGATGGGTTCTGGGAACCAGGCTGGGGGAAGAAGGACTACGTGTCAGGGCTCTCACACAGCTCTCAGATTTCCCAACTGCCACCGCAGATCACCACAAGATACAGTGTCACTGACACACTTCCACACCAGATGCGTGCTCTACGCCCACACATATACAGCCCCTTGTGCACACACGCACACATGCACACGAGCATAGTACATACTTATGTTCTCCAAAGCACAGACCATATATACACACACCATAATGTACATGTACATACACGTCATGGACACAGGTACTGCGTGACATGAACCACACATCTCATTGCATACATGTATACACACATGTGCCACATGCACACACATCAAATTCCCATGCACACATGGCTCTCCTATGCACATTCTCACGTGTACTTCCTATGCATACTCCTTCCATGGACATCAATAAACAGACTTCCCACATTTACACCTTCACATATATAAGTATAACCCTGGCTCTCCTTCCACGGCCACTTCTCACACACACATACACCCCCTCACATACACTATATACCCCATGTGCACACCTGACACACACATATACATCCCCCTTGTGGTCGTTGCATAATTCCATGTCAACTTGACAAATAGGTCTGGGGGTGGAGTCTAGCCTGTTAATCAGGTCACAGCCTTGATGATGCCTCCCTGTAAGTGTGGCCTTCTCATGAGGATTCCGAGAACTTCCTCTCTTTCGACTGGGAGGTGGGCCACATGCTCTCTGCTTAATTTCCCTGCTGTTGAGACTCTTAGAAAGCTAGAGGAGCCATAGGCATGGAGTCTCACACCAGTGCTAAGACGTTTCTACCAACACTGGATCCACAAGACTTCTTTCAACCACCAGTCTGTGATCTTCCTGTATTTGACATCATTGCATGTGCTGCATGAGTCTGAAGAGGAATTTATGGAGTAGCATAGGACTTATGAATTAATCGGAAACTCATAGACTGGATAAGGACTGAGTTGTGATTTTAAAAAATTTTAATTGGGGGGTTCATATAACTCTTACTACAATTCATACATCCATCCATTGTGTCAAGCACATTTGTACTTTCGTTGCCATCATTATTTTCAAAACATTTTCTTTCTACTCGAGTCTTTAGTATCAGCTCCTCATTTTTCCCCTCCCTCACAAACCCTTGATAATTTATAAATTATTATTTTTTCATATCTTACACTGACCAATGTCTTTCTTCACCCACACCTCTGTTGTCTGTCCTGGGAGGGGGTTATATGTAAAATATTGTGATAGGTTCTCCCTTTCTCTCCCCATATTCTTCTTACCCTTCTGGTATCAATACTCTCA
This sequence comes from Nesogale talazaci, assembly GCA_004026705.1. Lineage (NCBI taxonomy): Eukaryota > Metazoa > Chordata > Mammalia > Afrosoricida > Tenrecidae > Nesogale > Nesogale talazaci. Next base: position 12,860 of record PVJH01023137.1, on the reverse strand, counting down.
TTGTTGGTTCTGAGGGATTTATCTGTCCTGGATTCCCCATGTTTATAGGTCTTATCTGTATCTGGGTACATGCGCTGGTCTAGCCTGATTTGTTGGGTAGAATTGGGGTCATGATAGTGGTGGGAGGAAGCATTAAAGAACTAGAGGAAAGTTGCATGTTTCATCAGTAACTTACTGCACCTCTGACTGGCTCATCTCTTCCTTGAGACCCTTCTGTAAGGGGATGTCCACTTGTCTACGATGGGCTTTGGGTCTTCACTTCACACTCCTCCTAATTCACAATGATATGATTTTTTGTTCTGGCCTTTGATGCCTTTTACTTGATCCCATCGACACCTCATGATCACACAAGGTGGTGTGCTTCCGCCTTGTGGGCTTTGTTGGTTCTCAGCTAGATGGCCACTTGTTTAACTTGGAGTCTTTATCCAGATGCTATATCTTTTGATAGCTGGGCACATCAGTTGCTTCATCACATTTGATTATGCAACCATTTTGTCTTCAGTGATTGCTTTGGGAATGTGCACATCACAGAATGACAGGTTATTAGAACAAAGTGTTCTTGCATTGAGGGAGTGCTTGAGTTGAGGCCCAATATCCATCTACTACCCTAATACTTATGTATAGATATATTCACATATGTAGTGACTGTATTTAGACCTCTATAAACGTCCTTTGACTCCCAATTCTTTCCTCTTCTTCCTTTTACTTTCTTCTTGTCCCATAATCATGTTCACTTGAATTTCAATAATTCCTCTCGATTACATTGCCCTTGATCAAGCCCTACCAGGCATCCTAGGCTCTTTTCCCCATTGATTTTAGATCACTTGTTGTTCCCTTGCCCCTGGGTTTATTAATACCCACTTCCTTTCTCCCACCTTCCCCTCTCCAGTGCTGCCCCCTCCCTGAACCATCAGTCCTCTTGTTTTCTCCTCTGGATTGTTTATCCTGGCTATCTTATCTAGATAGACATGCAGAGACAATAATAAAAAAGCAAGACAGAGCAAAACAAAACAACAAAAAAACCATGGTCCACAAAAAGAAGACCCTATAAACAGTTCTAGGTCTGTTTGTTGTCCTTTAAGAGTGATTTCTGGTTGAATTTGATGGGATGCCACTCCCTAGTCCTAAAGTCTATTTTTGCTATTTCCCGGGGACCTCATTGCTTTGCTCTAATTGCTGCTCTGTTACATGTCTTTAGCATTTAGCCCTGGTATGATGGGGATGTTTTATTAATATATAATGACTCTTGATAAAAAGCCCTTTCTTTTACATATATGAATATCTCTGAATTTGTTTCTCTGGCCAGCCTGGAGTAACACATCCATCCATATGCACACACAGACTCTCATCCCCACACTCCATGTGTACCACTGGGCTGCTCTGTGCTGTTTCCGTCTTCCCCTGTGCAGCACACTCCTACCACCAGATGCTTTATTATTTTTCCTGAATTCAAAGCCAGTGTTAGGATGTGTGAGGCTGACATGGCTGTGGTCAGAGTGGGAACTGAGAGTGGGGAGAGTCTGAGAGGTGCCTAAAGGCCAGAGAAAGAGAGAGAGAGAGAGAGAGAGAGAGAGAGAGAGAGAGAGAGAGAGGAGAATGAGAACAAGGGAGGAGATGAGAGAGAAGAAAGGTGAAAGAGATGAGAGTAAGGAGGAGAGAGAGAGGCAGTGAGAGAAGATGCAAAAGAGAGAAATGCCTGTAAAGCCACCAGTGGGAGAAAGCTGAGGCTGTTGTGGTCATTTACTGGTGGATCCCACTGGTCTTACAGGGAAGGCAGACCAGACAGCTCAGGGGCTCTTCTAGGCTGGGTGCTGGGCACGTGACCCAGAGAACCCAACCCCTCTCCTGGCTGTTATGAACCCTCATGTCTTGACCATCTTCTATAAGAATTCTACATTCCCCCAGACCACCTGGCTTGGGAGCCAAGATATATAGGGCCTGATGTGGCCCGGGGGCCCAACACTATCTGTTCTTCTAGGAAGACTATGTCTGCAGTTGGGGCATTTATGTGAAATGTTAATTGTGAATCTAGATGCTGCTTTAAATGGACCTTTAAAACCCACGTCTCTGGCAGGCAACTGGTCACTGTGAGAATTCGCCTACTTGCTATTGGGGAAAAGTTCTAGAAAACTCTATGGTTCGATATGAGGGGTCTCCAATGTTTTTAGCACATAGTTCAAAACATTCAAAATGAATCTGTAAGCCTATTTCAGTAGAGTAAAAATGCAATAATTATAAACAGTATATTTTAGTGAGCAATTTCCTAAAATAATATAGCCACCTATGCCACGTCCCCAGTTGTTTGTTCTAGTAAAAGATCCCTCACTCTTACTGGGTTGATTTCATACTTCATAATTCATTACTGGTGTTTCCTCCTCATACCTGTCTCAGGCAAAGCATGAACCTGGATTCTACTTTGTTTCTTCTGGTTATTTAAGAAGAATGTGTAATAAATACGATTTCCTGCTCTCCCAATTCATTCATATATTCTCTCTCCCTCACCCCTCACATCTCTCTCTCTCTTATCTCTCTCTCTCTCTCTCTCTCTCTCTCTCTCTCTCTCTCTCTCTCTCTCGCTCTCTCTCTTTCTCCTGTCTCTCTCTCTCTCTCCCCAGTGGCATTTCATTCTCCACATATCTTGAGCTTGGTCTAGTCTCAGGATAGATATATGAGGCCATAGCCCCCCCCCCAAAAAAAACTGAATTTCCCCCCCAAAGCTATGTATTTAGATTTTTTTTGATAAAACAACCTTATCACCTTCAAGGTACTCTCCATGACACTTAATACATTGATCAAATCTGCGATTCCATTTTGGAGACATTTTTCAAACTCATCTCTTTGGATGACTGACAGCCTCCCCTTCCCTTTTTTTCTCTACCTCATCTACAGCGTCAAACCGCTGTCCTTTCATCTCCCTCTGCATTTGAAGAAAAGAGGGGTCCCATGGAGTGAGGTCAGTTGAGTAAGGTGCGTGGGACAAGAGAGGCATGCTGTTTTTTCCCGAAAACTGGCACACTGAGAAGGCTGCACGAGCAGGCACATCGCCATGGTGGCAAAACCGGTCCCCTGTCTGCCACAATCAGGCCTCTTTTGCAGCACACTGTACACAGTCGTTTCAGAACCTCTCGAGAGAAAGCTTGATTAACAGTCTGACCTGGTGGAAGGAAAGCCAAAAGCACTTTCAGTTGACATTTTCATCCAGACGTCCAGAATGAGGCTTGTCATCAATCTACATTTCACCTCTTTTGAAATGAGAAAATCACTTGTACACTTGAGTTTTTCCCCCAGTGTTGTCCTTGTAAACTGTGTTCAACATCACAACAGTTTCCCCGGCATGAAACAAAATTTCACAGTAGCGCTGTTCTCTTAAATCAGCCATCACAAAAAAGCAGAATTGCTTTTATGAAAAAACTCACTGTGATCAGAGAGAACCTTCCCAGACAGCACCACTGGGTGCACGAACTCAGAGCAAATTGCTTGATGCCCACCTACCGGGAAAAATGTGAACCACGAAAGCTCTGCCCGGAGGAACTTTTTGCCATTTTGGGGGATATGTACCCCATCATCTGTCTAATAAACTGGCTAGCTTCCACAAAGTAGGAGTGAAGGCTGCTAGTACTGCCAAGGGCCACACCAGAAAGGCACAATGTCCCTTCCCTGGAGGGTGGACAAATGGACTCTATTTCTTGATAAGGATGTGGGAGTTCACACTGATTAAGAACGTGGGATGGAAAGCATAGCTTTGGCCACCTTCAAACAGGGCACGCAATATGCTACAGTTTACTCCCCTGTTACAAGTATCTGTATTCTTCCAAAGGCAAAATAATTTCATTCCTCCATCAACATCCCCAGAGTCCCTCATCCCATTATGACATCAGGTCCGGGGTCTGTTGTCTAAGTCAGGACCAGGACAGAGGGAATGTCTCCAGTGTAATTTCTCGGCTGTGTTCCCCGTCCCCCACCTCCTACACTTTCTCTCCAGCCCAGTCTGAGCATTCACAGGGTCATATCACCAGGAGGACAAGCACACACACGGTTGGAGGCTGAGAGCTCTCTGCAGGGGTGCTTGGGCCCTGTCACTGCCTCTCTTACTGTGTTCTTGATTTTACTTTCTGAGTCATCTTGGCTTTTTCATGAGGAACAGTCCCCGTTTTCATAATTGAGGACTTTTCTTAGTCTGCTTCCTGGACATATGTGGTGATGTCCCACTTTTATTTTTTAACTCTGCTTCTCCACGGTAACCGTGCTCCTCTTCAGCTCCCTGCTCTTAAAAACTTGGTGGATTTATTATGAGTCTTGGGTGGGGTGAGGGATATTCCATTTGAAAGGAAACTTGGTGGCTCATTGGTTAAGCACTTTGTTGCTAATTCCAAGGTTGGCAGTTAGAACCCGTGTAGCTAACCCCCAGAAGAAAGGCCAGGTGAGCTGCACCCTGAAAGAGACAGCCTAGGAAATTCCAGGACCCGGTTCTCCCTGTCATGTGGGATTGCGGTGAGTTAAAATGGACTTGACAGAACCTAACCAGAACAATAACAACTCCATTAGACATAAGATATATTTACAAATCACTTTGACTGGTTGAAAGGGTCCATGAAGCATGTCTTAAATCTTTCTGAAGTCTCAATAAAAAAAATGTCTTTGAGGCACCCTGAGGCCATGTCTGATTGATAATACCCCTGAAATAGACTTTTTGTCATGGGGCATTTTTGTGCTTTCAGTCATCTTGGCTGACTGAAAACCTCAGGCTGAGAGACCATTCTCAGTCCAGCCAACCCCCAGCTCCTTTCTTCTTCCTTCATGCAACTTCATGCAAAACCTGAAACTTCTCTCATCACCTCCTCTATCCTTTGTGAGATGCAACTGAAAGGTGTCGGTTGGTGTTTATGGCATTCTGTCTAAAAAACGTGTCTTGAAAAGTCCATCAGGGTCTTTATTCAATTTTCTGTTGTCCAGATAACCTTTTGATGATAAGGATACACTCAGCCATTGAATGACGGATTTTCAACCATTTCAAGAGGTAGCCTATCACCAAGAACTAATGGTACTGAATGAAGATGCACAAGCTGCACTGACGGCGTGCGGGATGACAAAGCTTCAGGGACTCTTGGAATACCAGCCACGTTTCATCCAACTGATGGAGCCCTGAAAGCACTCACTCGTCATTGTCAAGAAATTTGGAGGAAAGCTACCTGGCCAAGCAAGAAGAACCCGTGTGTGTACTGGTTCCAAAGAAAGGTGACCTAACAGACTGCAATGTCATTAGTATAACGTGCAAGGAAAATACTGCTGAAGAACATTCAAAAGCATTTGCACGAGGACACTGATCAGGGTCGGCCAGACACTCAATAGATTCAGATGATGTGAGGTAATTCGTAGCTGAAAGCAGAGGTGATCAGTTTATTCGTGCTTTATCGATGATGTGACTGTGTGAGTTATAATGTTCTGTGAGTAACATTGTGAATAATGGGAACTCTAGAACACGTCACTGTGCTCATGTGGAGTCCATACACAGATCAAGAGGCAGTCTGGGGCAGTGGTTCTGAACCTTCCTACTGCCGCAACCCTTTCATACAGTTCCTTATGTTGTGGTGACCCCCAACCATAAAACGATTTTCATGGCTACTTCATAACTATCATTTTGCTACTGTTATGAATCATTATGGAAATATCTGATATGTAGGATGTATATTCATCATTACAAATTGAACATTATTAAAGAATATGCAAATATGCATTGTGAAATACTTACTTCTAATTACAGATAACTGGAATTTTGTCTTGAAGCATGGTGTAGCATGGGTAACCGTCTTCACATTGGGTACTTATATGTGGGTGTCTCTGCATGGGGGTTAACCTGCCTGGAGATGGATAGAGGAGTGGTGGTGTCTCGGTTCCTAAAGACATTGGAAATATGTGTTTTCCGATAGTCTTAGGTGACCCCTGTGAAAGAGCTGTTTGAGTCCCCCAAAGGGGTCGCGACCCACGGGTTGAGAACTGCTGGCCTAGCAGAACAAGGTGATACTCCATGATTTACAATCAGCAGAGGTGTGTGTCAGCATGATGGCCTTTTGCCACACTTACTCAATCTGTACGTAGAGCAAATAATCTGAGAAACTGGATTGTAAGGAGAAGCTGTGGCAGCAGGATTGGGAAGAGGCCCATTAGCAACCTAGGATGTGCAGATGACATAATGGTGCTTATTGAAATGAGGAGGGCTTGAGCAGGCTGCCCATGAACTCAAAGCAGGTAGTCTTCAGCTCAATGCCAAGAAACCCCAAATCTTCACAATTGGACCAACAGACAACATGATGGTAAATGGAGGAAATATTGCCAAGGATTCAATTTTGCCTTGGGTCCATAAAATAAAATCTCACAACCAGCAAGCAAACTCACTGCCACCTAGTCAATTAATATCCATAGCTCCTCTGGAGGACACTGTGGAGCAGTCCCAGTGGGACGGGTATAAGACTGGACATCCAGACGGCACTAGAAACCCGCGCCTCTATCCTGAGGAGCAGCTAGTGGGCTCCAAGTACTGAGCTTGCAGTTTACGGCCTCATTTGTAATCCATGATGTCACCAGCGTTCCTGAGCAGCAATCACAAATTCAAACGACTCATCGGAGAGTGTACGACACAACAAAATAATAATAATTTAAAAATTATCGAGGGTTTGTGAGGGAAGGGGATGGGGAGGAAGGGGCAAAAATGGGGAGCTGGTACCAAGGACTCAAGTAGAAAGAAAATGTTCTGAGAATGATGGTGACAATAAATGTACAAATGTGAAAAAAATAAATGTACAAATGTGCTTGACACAGTGGATGGAAGGATGGGTTGTGATAAGAGTTATAGGAGTCCCCAATATAAATGATTTTTAAAAGAACAAAAAGGTATGGAAACAATATACTTTTATGCATGATAGATGTATAATTTATCAAGGGATCATGAGGCAGGAGAGAAGAGAAGCTGATACTAAGGGATCAAATAGAAAGCAAATGTTTATAAAATGATGATGGCAGCATGTGTACAAATATGCTTGATACAATTGATGAATAGAATGTTGTAAGAGCTGTAAGAGACCCCAATAAGATGATTTAAGAAAAACGGAAAGAAACACACACAGAAAAGAAATCAAATGAACAATTGCCTGGACAAATCTGCTGCACAAGACCTCTTTAAAGTGCTAAAAATGGAAGGATCTCTTGGGTTGAGCCCCAGTGGTGTAAGTGGTTGAGTGCGGGACTGCGGCCCGGGGCCTTGGCAGTTCACATCCAGCGGCGGCTCTCAGGAGCAGCGATGGGTAGCTCCCACGGCCACCAGAGGGCCGTGATGCCAAAAGCAAAAAAAAAAAAAAAATGTAAGGCTCTCACTTTGAAAATAAAAGTGTGTATGAGTCAAATGCATGTGAAAATTGGACAATGAGCAAAGAAGGCTGCAGAAAAACAGATTCATTTGAACGACGATGCGGGCGAAGAATGGTGAGAGGTCTCTGGACGTCTTAGAAGAGAACCAAGTCTGTTTTGGTAGAAGCACAGCCAGACCACTCTTTGGAAGGAAGGATGGAGCGACGGGTTCTTACATACCTTGGACACGTTAAACAGGACCTCATGCTTGCTACAGAAATGTGTCAACAACAGACAAGAGAGAACGGGCGTACCACGGTGGATGGGCACGTGGACTGCAGCCTCGGGCTCGGACATAAGAACGATTGATTGTGACTGCAGTCCGGACGCCCCTGTTGATGAGGGAGCCTATGGATGCCACCTAACTCTAGCACCAGCTCTTGTCGTGTTGTCTGCTTCTTTCGATTCTGCTTAAGTTTGACTTGAACTTGGAGGCTGCTTTGTTGGGTGTCTGGATTTTTCTTTATGGCCATGTCCTCTCGTCTGATGGATTCTTTCATCAATGCACAATATCTTTCCTCGTCAGCTTTGCTGACTCCAACATCTTGGATTGTCCTTCCGTCACCACCACCTCTCAATGAACATCGGTTGCCATGGAGTCAACCATGATTCAGGCCAAGCCCGTGTGTGTCAGACTCCAATTGTGCTCCATGGGCTTTTTCATGACTGACATGTCAGAAGTAGATTGCACACTCCCCTCTGACCCACATGGGGTTATACTCACTGGAGTCGATTGTTTTATTTTTGTCATGTGTTTGTTGCTGATGTAGAAACTACATAAAGACATGAAAGGATGCTTACTGTCTGGGGGAAGATGAAAAGGAGGGGACGTCCTGGTGGGATTCTAAATACGCTTCTTTCCTTTTTTTTTTCTTTTTGGTTTTTGGGGCATCACTGTTCTCTGGTGGTGGGAGTAGGAGGCCCAGCCATGCTGCTGGATTTGAACCTCCAACCCAGTGGGCCACAGTCCCGTGCACAACCACTACGCCACCGGGGCTCAGCCCCCTAAATACCCTTCTTTAAATAAGGACTCTTATCCTGTTCTTCCTCTAGAAACCATAAGGTTCATGGGGTTAAACAACTGTTCCCATCACACTACCAGGCAGAGGGGGGATTCCCACACCTACCAGTCTCCTTAGGTCACGCATTACCTAGCCGACTCCATTGATGTGAGGTGGGAGCAGAACAGAAGCCAACCACGCCTGCCTCCGGGGCGTCCGGACTGCAGTCAGGTCCCGCCAACTTTACTTTCAGGTTTGGCTGAGCTCAATCCCCTGCTGCCTTCCAACAAGGCTGCACCGTGACCACGGTGAACAGGCCGGACCCGCACAGGAGGGTGGCCTATGTTCTAGCTTTAGCCCATCCCAGTTCTTCGGTAGCTTTGACTGTATCCTCTGGCAGCCGGTGGCGCTTCCTAAAGGTCCCATTCTACAATTTGGGAATTGAGCCAGGTTCTTCTTGCTGCCACTGGTGCCCCCACCCCCACCTCCGCAACGCCCCCATCAGCCCTTTCAGCTGAGCGAGCAGAGATTTCTGCTCCAGCCTTTGTCACTGAGGCTCCCACACTGTCTCCCTGCTCTGGCTGTTATCCGCGCGGATAGAGATGCAGTCTGGCAGGCCTGCTCTGGCTTCATCAAATATTTATGCTCTACGAGTCAGCAGATGAAGACTGGCTGCCGGAAAGGCCTGGCTCCCTTCAAATGGCCCCGACTGGCAGAGTGGTCTGGGTGTGTTGGCAGCCCCTCGGTATGTGGTGCCGGCAGAGTGCCCATGTCCATGCCAGATACTCAGGTGGGAGGCTCAGGAAGGAAACCTTTGCACCCTGACTTGTGCCCACCCACAGTTGGGGTTCTGGCTTCTTCCCCGGTCTCCAAGCTACCTGCTTGGGCCTCCTGGATCTGCCAAGAAAGCCTCTTTTCTTGCCAAAGCATTCAGACTGGGTTCCTGGACTCCTCCGTCTAGGCTTCGGGGAAAGATTCTTGGGGTTACCCAGTGGTACAGGGCCATGGTGGTCACACTGTGTCCCCTCTTCTCATCATCTTGGCTTTACAGTCCCCGACAGCTCCTCCTCTCCCCCGCTGATGCGCTGGAAGGAATCCTTGAGGAAACGTCTTGGCTGCCCATGTGGCCGCCATAACATTTGGACCTTACCCAGCTGAGCCTGTCAAAAGAGCGAGTGTCTCCTTCTCCCGGCCCACATCCCGCTCACCATGTGCTGAAGGTAAGAGAGAGGTGAGGGCCCAGGATCTATCCCCTGTGTCATAGCTGGGCTAGAGGCAGGGGGAGAGCCAGGGATAAGGTTGGAGTTAGGGTGAGAGTCCGTGTGAGTCAGGGTCCCAGGGAGGGGGCAGGATGGCAGTTAGCGTGTGGGCAGGCTCGGGGATAGGTGTTGAGCTTTCACTTTCAGAATCAGCAAGTTGCCTGGGAGGAAAGGGGCCCCAGTGACTGCTCATCAGCCAGCAGCCCTGACTCCCATCTTCTCCCACACTGTGACCCTAAAGCTTCTCACTGCTTTAGCGACTTACCATTTGGCTTTGAATAACATCAAGCCCAACTCACTGCCATCGAGCCAATGCGGATTCATCGGGATCTCACAGGAGGGTAGAATCGCCCTGTGGGTTTCTGAGGCTGTCCCTCTTTTCTGGAGGAGAGCGTGGCCGGTGGTTTTGAGCTTCAGACCTTGTGGATCACAGCCCAACGAGTACCCCCTGCACCACCAGGGTTCCTCTGCTTTTGAATACGACTTTTAAAATAGTTTCTTGGATTTTCTGGTTGTGCTTGGTGAGAGGGCTGATTGGCTTAGGCTAGAAGAAAGTTCCATGGATGGAACCTGAAATGTGGAAATGACTTATGGTACATCATTTCAGCAGGGTGTGTGTGTGTGTGTGTGTGTGTGAGAGAGAGAGAGAGAGAGAGAGAGAGAGAGAGAGAGATCTAGTGTGGCTCTACCCTGCTCAGTGAGCCTCAGTGTGAGCCCTGGGCATCTCGGAGACCCAGCTCCCAGAAGGTTCTGACCCAAAGCAGGCATGGGAGTTGGGCGCTAACCTCATCACCTTTTTCTGATCAGTGACAGCTCAACTGTCCAGCTGTCCTATCTGGAAGCAGGAAGGGCCCACTGCCTCATATTTCTCAGAGGCTCCGGCTCTTCTCTTTACCCACAGGGCTTCAGCCCACCTGGGAAGTCACCTAGTTCTGGCAGTATCTCTCAGAACAGTGGGACCAGAGGGGCCAGCATGAGTCCACTATGAAGGGACCTCACCCTTCCAGCCAAGCCAGTTGGGTAAGCACATACTGGGGTCTCTGCTGTCAACATAGAGAGAGGCTCCCTGTCTTTGGGAGCACAGGGCAGCCCCTGTGTCCTCTCAGAGGTGTCACTGAAGCACCTACATGCCGAACAGTCAGGAATACGCACCCAGGATGGTGTGGGCACCATCCTTCCATTCTGGGGCAAGTGTTCACTTAAATCTGTTTTTCAGGTAATGCTTGAAAACCTAAATGCCTAACAGCTCGGCTTCTGCTTGACAGCATGGATAATTCTAATGCAAGTGGAAACCACTACTTCCTGCTCTTTGGAAGCAGGAGGCCCAACCCTGACAAGGGCTCTGGGGTCTCTGAGGGTACACACCCATAAAATATTTAAGCACAAGTGAATAACATATATTGGTGCTAAGCCTGACCAGGAAGGACCCTGGTCCCTCACAGGCCTGTGTGGGGCCTGACACAGCTCAGTATGGGACAGACAGGGCATGGGCCTTGGCTGGGGAGGTGGCTCTCTAGGAAGAGTTGGTCATGGTGTTGATTGCTTTCTACCATATCAAAAATGCCCCAGATGGACAACTGTAGAGAAGAGGAATTTATTGTCTTGCAGTCTTGGAGGTTTGAAGTCTACATCCAGGGAGCCAGCGGAGCCAGTCTCTCTCTCTCTCTCTCTCTCTCTCTCTCTCTCTCTCTATGTATCTATCGCTCTCTCTCTCTTGTGAGCTCCAGGAGGCGATCCTTGCCTCTCTACTTTTGTAGCCCCGGGCCTTTCTTGGTTGCTTGCAGATGTGGCTTCACACAGCATCTGTCTTTCCCCTCTGTGTGACCGTGTGTCTATTCCATTCTTCTATAAGACATCACTCAGGAGAGGTTCTGCTTAGAGTCTAGTCTACCTTAGTCAATCTTAGGGTCTGCAGTTTAGGATCTTACCTTGACATAGAAAGAAGGCCTCTGTTTCCCATCATGTTTGCAAGTACAGAGAACTGGACTATTTCAGGACCTCCACGCAATTCGATCGCTAGTAGCATTTATTGAGTGAACCTGGCAACTAATGCGTGAGAATGAATGACTGTTGACTCTTGTTTCATTGCTCCTCTGTGCCTGGTAGGATGGCTGGGAATATTATGGCAGGCCTTCTGAATGACTTTGGTGCTGATGTTCCCTTGATTCCCCCAGAAAGTATCAACAGGTCCTCACACATTGTACCGTCACCACCTGGTGACAACGTACAAGAAATGCACTTAGATTATCAGAAAGTGAAATACACAAAAGCTTGTCTCTTAGAACTGACAAAATAGGGTGTATCTGGAAGAACCAAGATCTTTCTTTCTTTCTTTGACTCTCTAGTGGACATCAAAGATTGGTTTACTCTCAGAGCTACTTTTGTAATTTATTGGTTTTTTTTTTTTAATATGGAGGGGGAAAAAATCCCAATTAAAAGGAGATGTGTCCTTATCTCCCATAGACACCATGAGCCTTGTGAGATAACAGTCACTGTGGAAAATGAGGTGGCTGCATTCAAGTCCTCTCTCTGTGGTCTCAGAATTGCATGCACCATGTGTTAGTCTGGGTAGACCAGAGAAACAAATTCACAGAAACGCATATGTATATAAGAGACAGTTTTATATAAAGGGTGAGTGTGCATTCAGAAAGCATCCTAACCCAACACTGTCCAAGCCCATAAGTCCAACATTAGCCCATATGTCTGACACCAATTCACAAACTCCTCCTCAACCTCACAAAACATATGCAATGACGCTGACTGCAGGAGGAAAGCTGAATCAGTGGGCATGGAAGCACTCTGTGCTGGGAGGGGTCTCCACACGGCTGCTCCTGCACCCAAGGCTGCATCGGGGTAGGGCCATGTGGCTTCTCCTCAGGGATGTCTCGAAGGAAGTGAGCCTTGCCAGCTGAAGCAGGGAACTGGCTAAGGCAGCTGCCCCCTGGTCCGACCCTCAGAGAGCAAGAGACCCAAGAACATGAAAGGTGAGGCTCACGGAGCCATCTATCTCTCCGCCTTTCAATGAACCCCACATTGTGTCTATCATCCAGCTTGGCACAATAAACCTGAACTTAGCCCAGCCTCCTGTATGGGCCCCGACACGCAGTCTTTAATGGGAACATCTCAAGAAAAAGACCCAAAGCGTCTCCCAACAGTGCCTCAGCTGAATGTTTTCAAGGCACTCCAGGCTTCCCATCGT
>PVJH01023136.1:0-35373 GCA_004026705.1 Nesogale talazaci | reverse complement strand
GATCTTGAACCACTTACAGGTTTTCTTTTTTGGTTTGTTGTTTTTGTCTTGTTTTTTAGTGCATACTATTATCTCTGCAAGTCTACCTAGATAAGATCGGTGGGCTAAACAATCTTGAGTAGAGAACACACAACCAATGGTTCCACAGGGAAAAGGAAGAGGGTGACAACAATCCAGGGACAAGGGAAAAGGTGGTCCAAAATCAATGGTGCGGCAGGGGTGGGAGGCCTGGTAGGGCGAGATCCAGGACAATGTAAGCGAGAGGAGTTACTGAGACCCAAATGAAGGCTGAACTTGATAGTGTGGCAAGAGCAAAGTAAAAGCTAATACAGGAAAGAATTAGGAGACAAAGGGCATTTATAGAGGTCTAAATAGAGGCATGTACACAGGCAAATATATTTACCATATATACGCTGAGGCACCTAATTTTACCACAAAAACTGCATTAAAAATATGCTGAAATTTTCAGCTTATACATGAGTATATATGGCACATATAATGATGGGTTAATAGATCTATGTGCGTGTATTTACAGGTTTAGTATTAAGGTAGCAAGGAGACACTGGGCCTCTACTCAAGTACTCCATCAATGCGAGAACACTTTGTTCTATTAAACGAGCATTCCATGAATGCACACCTTCCCATCATGATTGCTGAAGACAAATGTGTGCAAAAGCCAACTGTGGTGAAAAAAGCTGATGGTGTCTGACTATCTAAAGATATAGTGTCTGGGGTCTTAAAAACTTGAAAATAAACAAGCGACCATCTAGCTGAGAAGCAACAAAGTCCACATGAAGAAGCACAACAGCCTGTGTGATCACAAGGTGTCGATAGGATCTGATATCAGGCGTCAAAGAAAAAAAAAACTTATCTTTGTGAATGAGGGGGAATACAGAGCAAAGACCCAAAGTCCATCTGTAGGCAACTAGACATACCCTTGCAGAGCCAGTCAGGGTGAAGTATAACACCGAGGAAACACCTAACTTTCCTTTCTAGTTCTTTAATGTTTCTTCTACCCCCACTATCATGATCCCAATCTTTTTTTCTTAAAATATCATTTTATTGGGGGCTCATGCAAATCATCAAAATCCAGACATCCATTCATTGTGTCAAGCACATTTCTTGCCATCATTATTCTCAAAACATTTTCTTTCTACTTGAGCCATTAGTATCTGCTCAAGTTTTCCCCTCCCACCCTCATGAACCCTTGATAATTAAAAATTTTTTTTCAAGTCTTACACACTGTCCGATGTCTCCCATCACCCCACTTTTCTTTAGTCCAACCTTCAGGGAGAGAATTGTATGTGATCGATGCCTCCTTTCTCCCTTGTTTTTCCCTTCCCCTCCTGGTATCGCTACTTTCATTATTGGTCCTGAGGGACTTATTGATCCTGGGCTCCATGTGTCTCCAGCTCTTTTTTTTTTTTTTGGGGGGGGGGGGATCACTGCTCTCCGGTGGTGGTGGGAGAGCCCTTTTTTTATGGAATTTTGTGTGTGTGTGTGTGTCTCCAGCTTTTATCTGTACCAGTGTACATATTGTGTCTCCAGCTTTTATCTGTACCAGTGCACATATTCTGGTCTAGCTGGATTTGTAAAGTATAACTGCGATCATCTGAAAACCCAATGCCCATCTGTAGACAACTGGACATCCCCTCCCCTTACAGTAGGGTAACAGGAGGAGCTGAGCCAGTCAGCGTGCATTGATGAAACATACAACTTTCCTCTTCTTCTCTAATGTTCCTCCCCACCACTCCTCCCACTATCCTGATCCCCAAAAGCATAAATTTAAAGAAACAAAAATGAGGGCTGAGCCCTGGTGGAGTAGTGGTTGTGCGCGGGACAGCGGTTCAATTCCAGCAGTGGGGCTGGGCCTCCTACTCCCACCACCGAGAGCAGTGATGCCCAAAAAAAGAAAAAGAAAAAAAATGAAAGATGTGCCATGAATATGCCCAAAACATTCACACATTCTACTCACTCTCTTTATATCATAAAACCATAACGAATTGATATATCCACAGCCCTAACCCCTTCAGTCACAGAGTTCAAAACTGGCAGAAAACATCACACGAGAAAGCATCAAAAATCAATATTAGGTGGAATTATATATCAAATGTTAGATATAAAGACACATGGAGATTACCTAAGATTGTCTCGAGAAGTAATTTAACTCTGTAGACATAAAAATACTTTATTACAGTGATACCTCAGTTGTCAAACTCCATTCACTCCCAATTCCTGTTACACCACCAAAAAGTTAAAAAACTAAACATATTTTTCCCATAAGAAAAATTTAGATTAACCATCTGTAGCTTTTTACAGAACTCTAGTTGTTAATTTTCTGCTTAGCACGAGAGCATTTTTTCAGAGCTGAAAAAGTCCTAAAACTATTCCACTCTCAACACTTGTCACAGCTGTTGCATCACACACGATGAACTTATGATAAACCAGCCTGTCTGAGATTCCAACTATACTGTATTCCCACCCAGACCCGCCATTAATCATTCTTGTAAAGAGAGGGAAAGGAGAGGCTGACCTTTTCTTATCTTAGCCTCAACTAGGAAGTCCTCTCAGCACACAGAGCAGGTGAACAACAACAAGTCAAAGGCATACCAAAACCACTTTTAAAATCTCCTTCGAATAAAAGGTTTTAATATTACCTTCTAATATCCTTATTGAGAAATAGTAAATCTCATTGATATTAAGAATTATAAGGAATATTCAGGACAAAGATGAAAGTTTAAAATGCAAATTAAAGTTCATTGGTTAAATAAATGATACTACGATTAGAATTACCAAATGTCTCATGCAAGTTATTTAATGCTGCCTCTAAAGTGGAGAGGAGATATGTAAACTCTGGATATATTAATGGATTTTGAGCTCGCTTTCAATAATAAACCCTAACCCAGAGTTAGTTCTTATAAAGTGGCTCTGCTTAATTCTTGCTCTTATGAGGTGATCACTGAAGATAAGATATAAAATGTAATGAAAAAAAAATCAGATGGTGCCCTGCTATCAGAAAGAACAGCGTCTGGAGTCTTAAAGGTTTGACTTAAAAAAAGAAACCGGTCATCTAAGTGAGGTATCAGTTGTCAATATAGAAGGTGCACACCAGCCTTTGTCATTCAAAGAATTTCAAATAATAAAACCCTCGATTAGAGTAGGGAATTGTATTAGAGTTTAAATACTGAATGCTTGATTTGCAGAAAGCTATGGGTGGTGGTAATGCCCAAAATCCATTTGCAGTCTTTCTACCCCTGTGGATAAAGCCGCCATTGAACAACTTCGGATCACTGACTCACTTACTGGCATAGAGTCAATTCTGACCCATGATGACCCTACACGACAGAGTAGAACTGCCCCTACTGGTTCCAAGACAAACTTTTTATGGGAATAGAAAGCCAAGTCACTCTTCCAGACCACTGACTAGAAATGTAAGCAGTTTTCCTCTAGAGTACATGGAAAGTGGGTTACTATTTAAACCACTGAATTGTTTGGTACAAGAAGCATATGCCAATAAAACACTAAAAGAAAATGTTAAAAATTTTTATGGTATAGCATAACCTGTCAAAGTCAAAACTTATTATAAAACAGACCCCATCAGAGGAAGAAAGCGCTGATGTTTTCCACTAAAGAGTTCTTTTTTTTAAAGTGAAAAAATTTGAAGACTTGGAAAAATAGACTTCCTGTCAAATTCCACCCCTCAGAGATGTCAATATAGTTAATTCTACTTAAAACCAATCTAAGTTTAAAATATTGACAAAATGTTAACTTCAAACCTCATTCAAAAAAGACCCCCCCACTCCCTGAAAAGAAGTCAATTCTGAATCATGGCAAGACTGTAAGACAGGGTGGAACTGTCCCCGTGAGATCCCAAGAGTACAACTTCATGGGCATAGAAAGCCTTACCTTTCTGTAGGGGAGTGACTGGTGGAAGCAACCCAATACACAACCACCATGCCACCAGGACTAGCAAACATGTTATTTTAGACCACTATATTTATACTTCGTATAAACATTGCTCTCCTCCCATCTCCCATCTGTTCCATGTTTAGTCATTATTGGATGCTATCATGCAAAGTAAAATTAAATACTATTTATTTTTGCTCCTATGAAAATATGATATTTACATGTGGTAAGAAAAGGGGAAAAAGTTACCCAGCTTAAAAACTTTTCTCAAAAGCAAGCTTAACACATATTTGCTCACGAGCACAAAATTTACAGTCAGAAGTTGCACATAAAGGGTTTATTTTAAATGTTTTGAGGATAGGAGAGAGTTACATCATAATTATAAAAATTACTTACAGAATTAAGATTTATATTGTTTATACTTCTAAATGCAGAACAGGGAACTGTATACACATCGTATAAAATAAAATGAAAAATGAATTCAAGCTCTAAAGATGAGGTCATTTACCTAATTTCAAAATGTGAACACTAAGACCTCTGAACTATACACTTTCATTTAAACTGCACTAATGATGTAAAATACAAAAAGCACAGCATTTCCAGGGAACCACAAACATTTCAACCATAATTACCTTCTGTTATAATAATTGTTTCTGTTTTGTCTTTGGAGAACTTTTTTTTCCTTTATGAGACAATCAGCAGAAGAATGATTTTAGGCACTACAATTTGTAACAATCAAAACAGTCTTAATGCATCTACAGCTTTCAAAAATTCAAGTCCAATGCACTTTGGGGTTTGGCACATAAAACAATAATAGAAATGAAATTGGATTTTAGAAGTAACTGTGATTTTTTTTTTTTAAAGAATACACAGTCCCTTCAAATGCTGCATGGCATATACAAGTGTAAAATTACCTTCTGTTGGCACTACATTTGCGTCACCAGTGCGTTTTTATCCTACAACTACTAAAACAATAGCACAGTAAGCAAATATATAGAAAACTGAAAACAAAAAAAGTAAAAAAAAATTAGATATTTTTTCACATGCAATTTTAGTTAGTTACATTGAGCATTCTACCTAGAATAGAGCATGCAAAAAAGGATGGTTTATTTTTAAGGTTTTTCTTTGAAGCTTAACATGGCAGCTTGACGTATCTCTCTCTCTCTCTCTCTCTCTCTCTCTCTCTCACACACACACACACACACACACACACACACACACATTCTCTCTCTCTCTCTCTCTCTCTCTCTCTCTCCAATAATACTATAGCAGGTAAATGAGAAAGGTGAATAAATTTTATACACAGATTCATGTCTTGTGTCATCACAAGTCTCATGGTAATTTTGGGAGTGAATGCTGAATTCCTAGAAAGGACCGACATTTAGATACCAGGAAAATGCAAGCAATCCATGCAGATCCGAAACATGAGCCAAAAATGGAGCCAAAGTCCTAAGAGTCATGAAGTAGAATAAGCCACAGTATCAATAATGTGGTTTACGCCATCGAATGAGTGAAAAGGGGAAAAAAATAAAATTCTTTCTCTTCCCTCAGCCCTAAAAGTGTACATGGACCAAGTATTAAAACAATAATTACATGTTATGTGTTGTATTACAGTTGCTAAAATTGCAGAATATCCACAATGCAAGTCATCGGGTAATGCTAGAAATGTTTCGGTAGTCCCAACCCTTAATATGCTTCAAAATGAATTTTATTTTTCCCATAATGAATTTATTATTTTCCCATAATAAGTGTGCGAGATACACTCACTGCTGTGCCACAAGTACCGCTTGGGCTCATGGAGCCAGGCACAGAAGAGAGATATACATGCAAGGATTGAATAGAAAATGGGGAAACAGAAGAACACATGATAGATTTTCAGAATTAGACTTATTCAAACATACAGGAAACATTTATGACCTGGGTAGTTAGTGTTTTAATAATATACTGAGAACCTTGCCTTTGGCTCCCCAGGATGGAAAATTGAGTCCAATATGATTGCAGCTATGGACAGTAGTAATTACTATCCAATAACATGATAAGACATAAAACCTTAAGAGAGTCAAAAGAGCAGAGACTTACAAACTGCCAAGTCTCTGATCCCAAACTTCTGAGTTTTTATTGACAACTCAAATGGTTAGCCTTTTGCATGTGAAGTACAAAAGGTCAAATATCAGGTCTGCGCCTCTCCACATACTGCCTTTTCTCCTTGCTTTCAAACCATCAAGGTATAACCAAACAAAATGATACATGGCAGTTCTGGTGCTAAGCCAATTATTTTTGTACTTCTATTTAAGTTTTAAAATAATTTGCCAAAGTAAACCAGGAAAATATTCTGTGGCTAAGGGCTGCTATTACTTACACTGGGAAGTTAACAAACATGATGGAATTTTATATGGCAAAATATTGACATGCAAAATCCTAGCGTCACTGAGTGGAATCCACATAACAGCAAACTGTAAGCAAGGACATACACCATCACTAAAGGTATCAAGAGATTTAAACTGTTATTTGTCAAGACATTCTTTGTGGGGAAAAGCTTATGGGGAAAAGGCTTCTGACCATAATCAGACAGTAATTTTTAAAATCCCAAGGAACATATTTGAAGACAAGAATACCATTCTTAAGATTTACATTTCTAATATAAAAGTATTATGCTTTCCCAGGAACTTAAAACACACACAAACCACCAATGTACTGTCACCTTTTAAACTCATATACTAAAATCCAGGTCAGTAATTTGTACAACCAATGGCCCAACATGCCATTCAAAATGCACCTGCACTATACTTATGGGTCAAGTCCCTGGGCTTTACTAAAAAGTATTTTATGTTTTAAAATGTAACAACATAGAAATCATAATACTTAGAATTAAAGGCAGTCTTTTAGCCAGATAGTTGACCAGTTTGTATAATATCTAAATGTGAGCCCTGAACTTTGATTCGGATTTGACTTATTATTTAAAGCCTCCAGATTTAAAAGGTGCTCTGCACTTTCACCTTTCAGAAAAGTTGACCATTCCTATGTGCTTCTTGTGCCTCCATTTCAATTAAATAAATAAGAGTATAAATGTGTACATATATATACATACATACACAGGTATATATGTATAATATATATGACTGATTTGTGTCAAAGACTCCTGTTAAGCTGGAGAAAATTATTTAACCCCTTTTCCAATCCACACAAAAAGGACTGCCAAGAGAGAGAGAGACAGAGAGAAAGTATATATATACATATCTATGTGTGTAAATATGTACTACATATGCACACATAGATATAGTGATAGGTATAGATCTTAAAGAAAAACTGTAACAAAAAAATACCAAACTACACTTGCATTATGGCAGCAAAATAAGAGAGTGGAGGGTGAAGGGAAAAATGGTTAAGATCTATTAGAGTTTTCAAGAATTATGACATTAGCTTAACTTCTACCAAATTTTCCTGTAACTCCTCTCCAAAGAGACAAGACTTCTTTTAAGATGGAGTTCCTTACACAAAATGCTTTTTGAGTTCACATATATCTGTACTATTCAGAACAAAACAGTTTGCTGGCAAAGATTGTGGGTTCGCAGGGACACGTAAGCTTTCATTAAACTGGAAAGCAATCAAGTCTTTATGTCTACAAATTATACATTTAATAGTTCCACAAGTTTGGCAAAGTTCGAGATGACGCCTAGGATGTTTTCACCAAATCGTAGACATAAATATGGAAATCATCATCAAATTTGATAAAATAGACAGATGGTTTGGCTTCTACTTGATGAATGACCATGCCAGTCCTTTTTGAGCCATCTTCTTTGGCATATTCCACTTGTTTGCCTACCAGGCTGTCCACAACTTCTCCTGGTTCCCTTTCTGCTGGAGGTGAATCATCTGTATTTAAGAGGGAAAAAAAGTAAAGTCAATTTATCCATACACAAAAAATTGTGACTATTCTAGTAACATTTTTCATATCCGGAATTTATCTTCAGTTATCTACAACAAAACTTAACAAATTCTTCTTTTAAAGATCCTATGAGTAAATATTCAGACTTCATTGCACCCCATCTCATTTTCCTAAGCAAATCTCAAAAGATAAGAGATGCTTTAAATATAGGAATTAGTTGAACTCCATCGCTGGCCATTTATTTACAACTGGATCTCTGAGGATGGTCCAGGTATCACAGTTTTTTTAAAGTCTCCCATGAAAAGCTGAATGTTTGCCTCTTTACTTACAACTAACTTTTTAATGGAATGACATACTTCAGAAATAGAATACATGAACATAAGATTACACATTTTATAAAACAGGGCATGGAATAGAAATCTACGTAAAATTTGTCAGAAATGCTCTTCCCTAAAGCAACATCTTCATACTGTTGCACTTTAATATTGACAAAGAAATCATATACACACACACACACACACACACACACACACACACACACACCATAACCCTCAGTGATCCAAGGGACAAATTACACACAGGATTATATCAGCAATAGAACTGTGCTCAAACACTACAACTATGACCATGACAGAGGCTTTTCATATTAATCACTATTGCTTCTAGTAGGAAACAAATCCCTAACTTCTTAAAAAACATTAGCATCTTGGAGAAAGTTATGAAATAATAAAGAGGTAGGCATAGGAGAAAAAAAACGTGATCAAAAAAAGTATAGAGAGTTTGTGCAAATGATATCACATTGCCTAGTATTGGGTTAGTAGTTCTCACTGGATATTTCCATATAAAAACATTAAAACTGAAAGTCATATATGATACGCTTTCAAGGAAAGTGGTGAAAGTTCCAAATAGATGCAAGTATAAGCTGAATTTTAGAGCACATTTTTAATGCAATTTTTGCGGTAATACTAGGTGCCTCGGCTGCTATTCGGGTCAGCTTAGATTTGAGTATATACGGTACTATACCAGCAGGTAGGTGCAATAGAGATCAGTCGATTCATTAATTAACTTTCTGATAAGTATAAAAAACAAAAAAGGGAACATAAATGTTACTTTGTAAACAATTCTAGAGTCTAAAATCCTATCTGTCCAATAGCAGGAACACATGTGTTTGAGAAAAGGCTGTGGAATACTTTAACTCTTTACAGAAGTAGAAAGCTTCACCTTTCTCCCTAGGCACAGCTGGTGGTTTTGAACTGCTGAGCTTGTGGTTGGCAGTCTAATGCTTTACCACTACGCCACCAAGATTCCTTGGCTACAGAATGCTTTTTGTTTGTTTGGTTGGGTTTTTTTTGTTTTGGGGGCATTGCTACCCTATGGTGGTGGGAGTAGGAAGCCCAGCCTTGCTGCTGGATTTGAATCTCCAACCCAGTGGGCCGCAGTACCACACACAACCACTATGCCCCCAGGGCTCAGCCCAGCCACAGGATGTTTTAAAAGTAAAAACAGGGGTCAGAGCCCTGGTGGCTCAGTGGTTGTGTGCAGGGCTGTGGCCCACAGGGTTGACGGTCCAAATGCAGCAGCAGCTCTCCAGGAGCAAGGCTGGGCTTCCTACTCCCACCAGGGCAGTAACACCAAAAAAAAAAAGTAAAAACAGCTTCAAAACCACAATGAAATACTACTTCATCTTCACTAACAGTTCTTGCTTAGTTGATTTTGATGCCATGGCAACATCATTTGTTACAGACTAGAACTGGTGGGGGGTGTCCCTGGGTGTCAAACTATTGACCTTTAGGTCAGTAGTTGAGAGATGTGTTTCTACCACCAAAATAGCCATTATCATAAAACAAAACAAATAACATAATGTTGGTAAGAATATGAGGAAATCTTGATTCATTGATGGTGGAAATATGCATACAGAATGGTATAGCTATGGAAAAGGTTGGTGGCTTTTTTTTGTTTGTTTGTTTTTTTGTTTTTGGGCATCACTGCCCTCAGGTGGTGGGAGTAGGAGGCCCAGCCTTTGCACCGTGGAACTGGAATCGAACCTTCATCCCAGTGGGCCGCAGTCCTACACACAACCACTACGCCACCGGGGCTCAGCCCAGGTTGGTGGCTTTTTAAGAATTTAAACATAAAAACACCAGTTAGCTAAAAATTTCACTCCTAGGGAAATGTGTACTGTTGAGTTTTTTTCAATTCACAGGGACCTACATACAAGAGAAGCAAACACTGCCTGGTCTTGCATAATCCTCACAATTGTTGTCAAGTTGGAGTCCAGAGCTTCTCTAGCTGTAGCCACTGTTAATCTTTCTCCTTGAAGGCCTACCTCTTTTTTGTTGACCCTCTACTTTTCAAAAAGTGTTCTTTTTTAAAGACTGCTTTCTCTTCTGGTAATATGTCCCCAGTACATGATATGAAATCTCACCACCTCCCTTCTAAGGGGCATTCTGATTTGATTCTATTTCCTCCAACATAGATTTTTTTTCTGGCAATCCGTAGTACCCTCAACACCGTGACTGAAACGCACAAACTCTTCTCTCACCATGCGTGTCCAATGTCTTGCATAAGTAGCAGTCGATACTATGTAGTAAGCATCAGGCTTACCACAGTGCTCAAAGTCACACCCGTGCTCTTTGAAACGCCTTGTGCTTTCTCCTCCTATAAAAAGGGCATCTCCGGCTGAGCCCCGGTGGCCTAAGTGGTTGAGTGCGGAATTGCAGCCCGCGGGCTTGGCGGTTCAAATCCAGCAGTGGCTGGGTAGTGCCCACGACCACCAGAGGCAGTGATGTCCACAGGGGGGAAAAAAAAGTGCATCTCAAAAAAAAAATTTTTTTAATTTAAAAAGTGCATCTCAGAAAAGCATAAGGGCAGCTCTCCTCTTCCTATAGAGTTGCTGAGTCAGAAATCACTTGGTGGCAGTTATTTTGCACAGATTTGCCCAATGTAATTTGTAGTTTGACATCTTCCCTGATAATACCATGCGCATTGGCTATGGATCCACGTAAAATGCAATCCTTGACAGCTTCAAATTTCCTATTTATAAAAAGGTGCCTACTGGTCCTGTTCTTAAGATTTTCTTTTCTTTTCATGGGCAGCAGTCTTTGATCTTCATCAGTAAGCGCTTCAAGTTCTCTGTGCTTTCAGCAAAACATTTTATTTGTGATTTAGGTGGAGGCTTATATATGAGATAATCATTTTGTATTCAACTTTAACAACCCGAATACTCTCCTGCTCTCCCCCAACCCTGTTTTGCCCATCCTTCCGGCATCGCTCATTGTTTTGCCCACGAATGTTTCAATATCACAAGCTGAGGCTTGGTTTTTTCCCCTTCAGTTCTTTCAGCTTGAGAAATGCTATGTTCTTTTCTTTTTGGCTTTCTAACACCAGATTTTTTGCACATTTCAAGTAAAATTCTACTTTATCTCCTCTAGCTGGCTTTTGGACATTTCTGGCTTACTTCTTTCACTTCACCATTTCTTCCATTTGCTTTAGCTGCTCTACATTCAAGAGCAAGTTTCAGAGTCTTTCTCAAAACCACTGAGACCTTTCTTTGCCCACTTTTGCTTTCTTCATGCATGATGTTCTTGATGTAAGCCCACAACCTGTCTGAGTTCAATGAGTCATATATGTCCCTGAGATAATCTCTAAATTCAAGTAGGATATACTCAAAGATGTCTTCTAGATCTCATGGACTTGTTTTTAATTTCCTTCCGCTTCAGTCTTGCATAGGAGCAATGAAAAGTTGACCTCTGGCCTTCTTTGGCTGTTGATATTGAACTTCTCCATTGTCTCCTTCCAAGGATATAGTCAATGTGATTTCATTTGGTGAGATCTGTATGCATAGTCACCATATGCTGTTTAAAAACTATCTGCAAAGAGGAAGTAATTGATTTTGCAAAATTCTATTACGCAATCTTCAGCTTCTTTCTATCACTACCACATGTAAAAACAGCCCATCCTTCCTCATTTACCACTTTCAAATTTCAATCACCAGCAAATGAACTTTGGTTACAATGATTGACCAGTTTCAGACTGAAAAAATTACCATTGTTCAATTTCTTCACCATTAGCTTTAGAGGTTGGTACATAAATTTGAGTAATAGCTGATTAGCATTCTCAGAAGGGATACAGATTATCCTATAATACACAGGATTACACTTCAAGATAATTGCTATAAAGTCCTTTTTGATGATAAATATAATGTCTTTCTCTGGGACAGAGCTATTAAACTTTTAAAATGAAAGAGTCAATCCTGTGCCTCATAACAATTAAAAATTTTCTCAAGTGCTATAAATATATTTTTATAAATGAGATGACCATTATCTGAATACAATAACTTTTTTCAATTTTACTTCAAAGCTACAAAGGTATGTACTGAAAGTCACTTGCTCAAGAATTTGTTGTTCCCAGAATAGTAAACTACATAATTATCTAATTGAAACTGGCTAATAGCAGATCATTTCACTTCACTAATAACAATTGAATATTGATCTCTGTACATTCCATATCATTTTCTAGGATTCACACGTCCTAAAATTCATCTTCTAAATATAAAACACAGCTATTTCTTCTCATTTTCAGTCATGGTCCATCAGTAGGTAAAAGTCTCCAGAGCTTTGCTCCTTCCATGTCATTAAGGTCAACTGTGGTTTTGTTTTTTGTTTTTTGGGGCGGGGGGCATCATTGCCCTCTGGTGGTGGGAGTAGGAGGCCCAGCCTTGCTGCTGGATTTGAACCTCCAACCCAGTGGGCTGCAGTCCTGCGCACAACCACTACGCCACCGGGGCTCAGCCCCAGGTCAACTGTGTTTTGAGAAAGCAGTTCTTCCTCAGTCACAGTTTGAGTGTACGCAATGTTGTTCTACTATTCACAAAAGGTTTTCAGAGGCTATTCCCTCAGACATGGACCCTTTATTCTGTCTTCGTAGTCTGTCCTTGGTCTATAAGCTCTGCTGAACCCCGTTAACAGTTGGTTGACTCAATTGGTCATTTAAAATAGCAATTAAAAATACCCAATTACACATTTAAAGTAAATACCAGAGGCATTGCTTCTAGCGTCATAGCAATACACAAGTCACGAGAATACAACTAAGTGACAGAAAACTGGAGGCTAGGAAAAATATCCAAGTTCTATTAAAGCAGGAACTCGAACTGATTACTGGTATATGGCAATTCACAACAATATTATTCATAGAAACTACATGGTATTAATTATCCAAGTATCCATCAACAGAAGACTAAATAAACAAAATGTGGTTTACACATTAACTTTTTTTTAATGCAGAACACTCTTTAATTGTAATTAACTACATTTTTATATCTTCACTAATGCCTTAATTATAGTAATTTAAAGTATGTCAGAATAGAACTGTGTCCCCTGGATGATTTTTCTGAGGGCTGTCTGATGCTTCTTTCATGAAACACCTGGGTATGGCCAGCAGCTGACTGCATTAACTGCTTACACCACCCAACAGTGAGTATATAAATACAATGAATTATTAAGCTGCCATAAAGAGAAATGAAGTCCTGGTCCCTGCTACCTATGAATGAACCCCCAAAACATTATGCTCAGTGAAACAAGTTAAACACACAAGGACAAATATGATCATGCTTGCATGAAATGGCTTCTCGCTTTGGTGAGACACATATACAAATGTCAAACTCACTACCGTCAAGTCAATTCCAACGCACAGCAACCTTCTAGGAGAGGGGAGGAGTTTCTGAAACCGCAACTGTGGGAGGAAAAGCCCTGTCTTTCTCCCCAGGTGTAGCTGGGAGTTTCAAACTGCTCACTTTGTACTTAGGAGGCCGACTCGTAACTGCTACACCACCAGAGCTAGTTCCTTTGCAAATACATATCGGCCCAAGTGGCTATAGGGAAGTGGGAGGAAAGGAAGGGGGAGTTTTTGCTTAAGAGGCACTGAGCTTCTGTTTCTTTACTAGTGAAGATGGTTGCAGAGTTTGGTAATGTAATGAATTTCAAGGAACTGTATACTCAAAATGCAAAGGTCTTATTTATAGACATTACAATAAAAAATGCTACAAGAGGAATAGAGCTACTGAAATTAACTCAGTCGTATAACACTTTTTTTGTTTTCCTCACTGCACTCCATTATTACATAAGTCTAAGAAATTTGTGAAAATAATAAATTGACCCTGAAAGGGTTCTCCAATTATTAGTTTTCTAAAATCAGTTTCCTTTGAGTTTACTTACATGCAGATAGAATGATACAGTGTCTGTGGTTGACTTCCAAAAAAGTCAACTGGAGGAAGAGTAGAGAAAACTAAAATGGTCATGAATCATTAACTCTCAAAACAGAGAGGTAGGTTCATGAGGATATAATAGTTTCAATATTTCCATATTTTTAAATAGTCCAAGTAATGATAAATAATATTAACAAAAATAAAGTAAAAACACAGTTCGTGAAATTTAAACCACCACCACAATAAAGGTCCAAGGACACACTGATTCCTCACTCCTGCTCAGAGTGTTGCTATTAAAAGGCCTTTCTAGCAATAATTGATAAGGAACAGGCACCAAAATGCCCTGATACAACTAGCATTATTATGAAAGGAAAATCTCATTAATGGCAAGTTTCAAATACAGGCTTGCGCTGTTTAACATCCACGATACATTCTATGAAATAAGCTGTGATTTGGACATTGTGCAAGCACCATATAAAACTTTATGTGGGTCCACTTTGGTCATCCTCATCATCACACTGTTGCCACTGCTTCTGGCAGAGGAATAGGCTGCAGTGACCAGTAATGGTGAGGGGAAACCCATGGGGAGGAGGAAGAGTGTACCATCAAACTCACCAGCTGAACAAAATCTGAGAGCCAGAGCCAGCACATATCCTCTGCCTCACCTGCCTGTATCCTTCAATGCTCCAAGAAACTGAGTTTAAGGTCTTTAAAACCATCAGGAAAAATAAAAACAACTGCTTTCTCTTTAAAAGCTACAAAATCTTACAGAACCATGGTTATATGTAATTGGACACTACTCAAATGGACATCAACCAAAGGTTACATGTATATTCATACACTTAAAACCATCACTTCCTCAGAAAACCCTAATTACTACAGAAGTAATGCAGCAACTGACTATCAAACATTTTCTTCTCTATAATTTTTGGTAAGAGGAAGAAAATTTCACAACCTATGACTAAGACACAATACTCAACATAACCCTTAATAATTAAAATGAAGATGTATTTATAAAATAGTTAATCAAATAGATTGCTCTAAAATCCAAATTCCTTAAAAATAGGCAAAAAAACAAAGTCACTTAATATTTACTTACTAGAATCAGGCATGATGCGAAGGTCGCCTTCTTTATAGTCATCTAAGAGCTGGTACATATATAAGACGGGATCTTTCTCATAGGTAATATAAAACCATGTGTTCATTATAGGTGCACGTGCTAAGACCATTCCCCTCCATTCATCTTTAGAACCATCCTCTGTCTCAAACATATGTTCCACAGCTTTGCCAATCATTGTGTCTGCTAAGTGTGCATCGCTGATTCGAGATGTTGCTGGGAATGAAAAATAATAAAAAATAAACATCCAAATGTTGACAAAATGCTTGTTTACTATGAAGATTAATCTTATTGGGTTTATTAAGAACTGTTGAGCCACATAGCCAGTGCATCCTGAGTAGTAATCTAAGGTAGATTAAAGATTTTTACTTCATGTGCCAAATGATGCTGTTCCCTGAAACCACCAATTTACTCATAAATTTCTGAATATCTTCCTGTAGTCATTTAGACAACTATCTTTTAAAAAACAATTAGCACTCTTATTTTGTATATTAATGAGTGCTCGTCCAGTGTTGTCAATATAATAAAAACATACTAGAATTCCTTGGTTAAGTCTACTTCAGCATTATGATTTTAATTTCCTTTGCTTGTCGTGGCATCAGTTCCAACGTAAAGTGACCCTATCTACAACAGAACAAAATACCACTTGGTTTTATGCCAGCCTCACAAACTGTTAAGTTTGAGCCTACTATTGTAGTCACTGTGTCAGTCCATCTTGTTGAGGGGAAGACCCTTTTTCGTTTCCTTTATAGTATTCAATCACTACCGAAATTATTTCCCTTTGTGAATAATAATAAAAGTTTCATTATGCCAGAGTTATCAATTTTGTAATCTCAGGACTTCCTTCACATTCTTAAATATTATTGAGAACACCAAAAAGCATTTGTTTATATAGACAGTTTTTATCAATGTTTAATTTTAGGACTAAGTTTTAATCTATGTAAAAGTTTTAAAATATAGTTTAATAGATTTTTGTTTTTAATTTCTTTAATGTCTAATTTCAAAACCAGCTGATTTTTCAAATCTGCTTCTGTACTTCATTTGTATAATCTCAGAAATATATGCCTCTAAGAAAAGGTATTTCTATAATCTTATGTCAAAGCTAAGCAAGTGAAAGTTCTTTTAGTATTAGTTGTGATCCAAAACTTATAATCATGTCAGTAAATATGTACCACTCTGTTACATTAAAATTCCTTAGTCTTGTTCTCAAAATGGACCATATATATACATATATGGAATGATTTGGTAATTTTATCAATTATTCATATGGAAAATACCTTATTGACAAGAGATTCCAAACTGGCAGCACAGGGGGGCTTCAAAAAATGTTTGTGGACAAGTAGAAGTAAAATACACTGGAATTTTTCCAAATTTTTTGGAATCCCCTCATAGAATACCTTATCGTATTCTTATGGAACAAAAAAGAATGAAAAGAGTAAGTTACTTATTAATATGAGTACAGTTTCAATCTCACAGCCCCCTGAAGGGTTTACAAGAAGTCTCAAGGATCCCTCTACCATGTTTGGACACCACTACTCTACGCTTTCATGTACTTCAGGTTGATTACATTACCCCAGCATCCACTACCTAATTTTAAAGAAAACATAGAAATAATAATACACTACCTGAATCAAATTAAGTGTTTCCTTTTGGAATATAAAACAAAGATCAAATTACTTTTTTTCCTTTTGTAATGATGAAGAATGAGGTGGTGAGCCATACTCCATAGATGAAAATGTCGATTTATACTTTACAACTAGTTATTGTTGATGATGACAATAAAGATTTGAATCTAGAGTTTTCTGTGAAATCTGAACTATGTTTTTATTAGATAATAAAGTTTAGAATTGGGCTGAGCCCCGGTGGCATAAGTGGTTGAGTGAGGGACTACAGCCCGCGGGCTTGGCGGTTCAAATCCAGGGGAGGCTCTCAGGAGCAGCGCTGGGTAGCTCCCACGACCACCAGAGGCAGTGATGCCCCCCTCCCCCCAAAAAACAAAACAAACAAACAAACAAAAAAGTTTAGAATTTGATGTTTCTTTTCTTTTTTCTTTTTGGCATCACTGCCTCTGGTGGTCGTAGACGCTACCCAGCGCTGCTCCTGAGAGCCGCCGCTGGATTTGAAACGCCAAGCCTGCGGGCCACAGTCCCACACTCAACCACTTACGCCATCGGGGTTCAGCGCAGGATTTGATGTTTCTAAAGTTAAGTTTAACAAAATAATTTACTCCTGTCACCAAGAATCACCTTATTGGGCAAACACATATATCCTAAGAAGAATATAACTGAAGAAAAACAAAAAGGGATTGGATCAATTTCTTTCCAAGATAAAAATTATTCTAAAAGTTCATTTTATTTTTTTATTTTTTATTTTTTTTTGGGGATCACTGCTCTCCGGTGGTGGGAGTAGGAGGCCCAGCCCCGCTGCTGGAATTGAACCTCCGTCCCAGTGAGCCGCAGTCCCGCACACAACCACTACGCCACCGGGGCTCAGCCTAAAAGTTCATTTTAGAAAAGGGGAAAAACTTTTTTTCTTTAAGTTTTATAATGGTCGATCTATCCCTAAAAGTGTAGATCTGAAAAAAAAAAAGTGTAGATCTGTTCAAAGTTTTGTTTTTGAATGGCATAAGCACCTACAGATAATTTCAAAGCCAAAGTCATTATTGTAAGCATCACTGAAATAAAGCATCTCAAAATGAATGCTCTGAAGGAAATAACATTAATTTTGTTGTATTTTACCTGGTTAACAAATAGACTAAGTTTCAATTTCATGTTTCATCTTATATTTTATGGAGCACAACTGCGAAGGAAAGCAAATACCATCTGACATAAAAAAAAATGTAACCCATTCCTCAAGAAATGGATAAACTGGACCTAGCGAATATATAATAAAATTTTCCTGTGTTTTGACTGCTTAAATTTTGGCTCAAAGTACATACAGTACACTGTGTATTATCATTTACGCAATATACAATGAAAGGCACTTCACACTCTAAAGTGAATGTACTATTTTCTTAGATATTATGTATGAAATTAACATAATAAAAGATGTTTGAACTACTTCCTACTCATCAAGGTACAGTTGGTGAGCAAATTTCTAAAAATAACCATACTAGAAAGCATCACAAGTTAGTAGTAAATTTAGGGAAGGACAATTTTACACATCTTTATGGCCACGACAAACTGGTAGGTTTGAAACCTTTACTCATCACTTTTTGTGGTTTTCAGGTGACTAAATTGAGTGCCTATATTTCTATCGAAATAAAAATATGAATGCTAAATAATGATAAAAAGCATCCATCATGTCAATAATAATTTTAAAAGCATATATTGCACAAACAGTGAAAAGAACTTACCAACTCTATCAGGGAGGACTTCAAGCGCAGACACTCTTTCATCTTTATTAAGTTCTAGTCCATAAACACAGTCAAATCCATCGTATTTTATAAGATACAATGAAGGATTTACAGGAACCTGATCCAGAACTGTTCCCTTCCACTGTGTAATGGGTCCATTCCCTTCTTTCCAACCATGCTGAATTCTGCAGCCCACGATGTTCCGCCGGGGCTGGGAAACAGGTTTGCTCGGTCCCACACTGCTCCGATGTTTTCTGTATTCACACATATATACATATAATGGATAATCTCAAAAGTGCATTTCTAGAAACCGCAAATCTACCAGCTAGCATGCGCTCATTACCAAAACCAAAAACTCACTTTGTCCTTGAGGAGATTCCGACTCAGCAACCCTGCAGGGCTGCCCGGGGGTTCTGAGACAGTCACTCTTCATAGGAGCAGAAAGCCTCAGATCTCTCCTGCGGAGCAGCTGTGGTTTTTAAGTGCTGGCTCTGAGGTTAGGAGCCCAGCTTAGAAACTCACTCCAACACCAGGGTTCCTCTCGCTCATTAGAGATGACCCTAAATTATACGCTAACTAGTGTCTGCCATGTTCATCTTTCAGATGACTCAGATCTTTACACTCTAGCACAACAGCAGGACTTCAAATGTGGGGGAAAGCCTTCTTCATCAAATAACTCTCCTATACCACCATTGCAGTATGACTTGTTAGCAACAGATGCTTGCTACACATCCAAACTGCATACACTTGGGAGTAATCTAGGAATTGCTACATAGTATCAGTTTTCTAAGTTTCCTTTAATTTAATCAACTCACCAGTATCCAAGTTAGTTAAAGAAAAAGGTCAATCCGTGAAATCTTTCTTTCTGTTATACATAAGATCACCGTGAGCTGGAACCAACTGAAGGGCAACTAACAAAAACATGGCTTTATAGCATATGCATCCATTTCAAGTAAAAAAGAATACATATTTTCAAATTGTCTCCATCCTGATGTACAAATAATTCTGTCTCCATTGACTTAAACCAGGAATCAGCTAGTCATTTAACTATACTCTGTAAAAGGGAGTCCAGGTTGGCTTATACCTGTCTTATACCATCACTACTTTTCTAGCAAACATATTAACACTTAAAAATTGTACAGCAAGTAATGTATCATTTAAAACGATTGAAGTTACACGGAACCACATTCTTCCTCAAGATATTGGCAATTGACAATTCCACGCATAATTGTTTAGAGATACAAATTTTTGTTTCATATAGAAATCTAATTTTGGCTGGAGTGAAATTTGAAGACCGAAACCAACATGATAGATGTGGACATAGAGAGCTTCAAACAGTTTGTGGGGAAATTTCACTATCTTTTTCACTCAAATGTCATATGACCTTTTGAAACCCCCACATATAGGCCAGGGTAAAAAATGCAAGAAGACAAAAGAGAATTCCCTCATCCGTTTTATGAGTGTGACTTACATTTGTTACACCATGAATAAAAGTGATAATCATCCAATGTTAAACACAAATAGAAAAACTTAAAACAACTTAATATAGATTATAACATTCTAAACTATAACTATACATAAAACTTAAGTAAATTTAATGGGCTTGTGAAACAGAAAAAAATTACAAGCTATTGAGTTGCCTCAAAGAAGCCTTGAATTCATTGAAAGTTTGTCTTCTCCCCAATGCTCACATAGATAAATTAAGGCATCTAAAAACCACACGCAAGCACATCAACTTTACAACAACCAAGTGTCAAGGGTCCTTATAAACACCAAAACACTGGCACTTGTGAGCAAGCAAGCAACTACATCAAGACTGTGGGTACAGCAGTCATGTCAGAAGTACTGAAGAGAAGAAAAATGGGAGATTCCAATAATAATGAGACATGGGGAGCACCAAATCAGGAAGCAGTATTCACCCCAAAAGAAAAACATCTCCATGTGGCAACAAGTTTTATTGTGTATCTGACAATATAGATATAATTCAACTTTCAAATTTAGGCAATATGGGGAAGGAGCTCAGGTTGAGCATTTGGCTGCTCACCAGAGTCAGAGGTTTGAGAGCAAAGAGTCGGAGAAGTGAGCTCACTAGTCACTCTGAGGAAAAGAAGCAGGAACTGGCTTCTGTGAAAGATCACAGCCTTGAAAACCCTGGGGGACAGTTCTCATGTCATACAGGTTGCTATGGGTTGGAATTGACTTGGCTTTTAACAAGTACTCCCAAAATATGAGGTATCAATACTATAAATTAGTCCTACTGACCCCCATTGATACAGACATTTTACATATATATATATATATATATATATATATATATATATATATATAAATCTTTCTCTATGGTACTAGAAAGAGATCCAGTAAATGAAGTGCTTCTGTCTTAAACAGTAATGGGTTTATGTGTCAAGGCCACCCTACAACCCCATGAAGCAATGGAGCATGCCATCAGTTTCCCACATTCAATGTGGGATCCACTAAGGTGCTAAATCATGGCCATGCAATGAAGCCCTAAACATAAGGTGCAGAACAATTTGTAAACTTTCTATATTAATGAAAGTTTCTATTTTGAAGAGCTTTGGGTATCATCCTTGGGGACAAGAGCCTCACACTTGGGCCCCTCCCAGATCATTCCCCAGAAGTGTCTTCCTTTGTATCCTTTCTTATTGTAATAAATTGCCAAGTGCACATTTAGATAAGGATCTCTGGTAGTGAAGGCAGTTTACCACAAAGTCTTCCGTTCAAGTCCACCAAGGAGAAAAAAATATGAGACTGTCTGATCCTCTAAAAACTGAGTCTCAGAAACCCTACTTAGTGGGTAGGAGTCAAAATGAACTCAATGGCGATAGAGTGGGTAAATATACTTTCTGTGAATTCTGAGTCACTGCACAGAATTAACAAACCCACTAGGAGACAGCAAGAACCATCAGGAACTTCTAATGTGTGTGCTCTGACCTACTTTGAGGTGGCTGGGATCAGAGCAGGGAGCGGATATCAGGTAGAGAAAAGCAAGCTTATTTCCGAATTTGCAAACAATGCCTGCAGCCCTGGGCCCATGTGGCTATGGAAGAGAGTAAGAGGGCCAGCTAATCTAAAGTGCAGGGAATGGTGTGGACTCCATTGCTTGCTGCTGATACTCCTTGAACTGACCCAAGATGGCTGGGAACAAGTGACATTGGTCTTAAAAACTGGATAGAAATGGGTGAAGGTGAAAACTAACTCCACTTTCTGTGGGAATTAGATTCTTGCTGATCTTTAGTAAATAAGGTAGAATTTAATCACCTTGTCCTTTCTTAGTGCAGTTAACACACTCCTGGGTAAACCTTGGGAAAGGATAGTCCTTTCAATTAGACTGGAGAAGAAAAGAAGGGGGGCAAAGATGTAAATTCACTATTGCTCATGGTAAACCAATGCATATGGGTTTGAAAAAAATAAAAGAATGACCTAAGTAAAAATGGAGAGGAAAAAAACATTTAACAGGATGTAATGTAGCCTACAGTCTTTTTTTGTGAGCCCTGGTGGTGTAGTGGCTACAAGTTGGGCTGTCATCCGTAAGCTCGGCAGTTAGTCTCAGAAACCGACAAGGGTTCTTTAGCCTGTCCTCTAGATTTACGCTGAGTTGGAGAAACGATTCCATGGTAGTGGGAAAATCACTTAAGTTTCTTTTGGAATATGTGAATTATTGCCAGCATTATTTTCCGTCAATTAAAAAACTACATTTTATCATTCAGCAAAAGTCCCAGTGACTTCCCCCCCCCCTTATCTTTATGTAAAGGTTACAGTTGGTTCCCAAATGCCATTGAACAAAGATTTGATCATTTAGCAGTTTACAGACATTAAGTTATTACTACCAAAATGCTATAGAAATACGCCTTCTGTCTTAGAAAACATTCTGTTTTAGATTTAGCAGCCTGAATTTGCTACCACACTTCTTTCTCAGAAATTAAATAAAACTAGAAGCTTAACAAAAGATATCATGCAATTGACAGATTCAAAATTATTTTCTGACACAAACACGCCTACATTTTAACATTAGGTTAGGGCTGAGCCCCGGTGGCGTAGTGGTTGTGCGCAGGACTGCAGCCCACTGGGTTGGAGGTTCAAATCCAGCAGCAAGACTGGGCCTCCTACTCCCACCACCAGAGGGCAGTGATGCCCCAAAAACAAAAAACAGAAAAACATTAGGTTAATGGCTTACATCATTTTGATGCATTTTTATTTCAACAAAAATTATGAAACCATTACATTTACCTCCCACCATTTATCCTGACTTTTCTTTATTCAATGAGACAAATATGTACCCAAGTCCATTTTCTTCTACACCTTTTAATCTCAATTTTTCGTTACTTACCTATCCCAAATGTGTCAATTTGACCCAAATATTGAGAATGAAAATTGGTTTCATTCATGAAAGCATTACTTCAGTAATAAATATATATTTTAAAAGCTCTTACAATGTACAGATCAAAAGTAAAGATAAACGATGCAATGGAGATTGCATACTTACCCATCCAAACACCCATCTAACTATGTTGAGGTCGGCATCTCCAATGTATAATGTTAACTATCACAGATTCACTCATAAGTGTATAATTATGCTGTTTTTAAATTGTTTTTTAAATCAGTTGATTCTTTACAGCTCCATTCATGTGTCAATTTGATGTGTGTTGTTGAGATAGGTACATGAGAAATGTCTGTAAACCTAGTGTTTAAGTTAGGATAGAAGTTTGATTCACTTTATTCTTTACCAAATTTAAAGGTTTTTAGAAATTTGTTTTTAATAATATCTCAAATGGTTGGGCTGAACCCCGTTGGCGTAGTGGTTGTGTGCGGGATTGTGGTCCACTGGGACGGAGGTTCAATTCCAGCAGTGGGGCTGGGCCTCCTATTCCCACCACCAGAGAGCAGTGATGCCCCCCCCAAAAAAAAATCTCAAATGGTAGTAAATAAAGCTTGCTACCGTTTTTTGCATGTTTACTGGATTCAAACATGCCTAATAGGAATTTTTACTAAACTAGGTCCTATGTCTTTTAATTCTGACAATGATCCTTTCTTTTGGGGTTGATTTTATTTTTCTTTTGATATGATAATTTTAATCACTAAACTTAGCTGTGATACATGTTAATTAAGTCTTAGTAATGGGAGGGGCCATGATGGTATAATGGATACGCAAAGTCAACAGTTTGAAACCACCAGGCACTCCTTGAAGAAGGGACTTTCTACCATAAACAGTCTCGGGAGTTACAGGAGCAGTTCCACTCTCTCCTATAAGGTCCCTATGAGTCAGCACTGAGCCGTGGCAGTGAATCTCTTTCTTGGTTTTTAGTCACAAGAATGGATAAGCAAGCAAACATAGAGGCCTAGACGAGACATTCTGGTAGGCCTTCTTCTCACTGAAAGTATTCTGAACAGAACCATCACTATTGTGTGTATTACCTCTTGCCCTCAGGACTACAAAATCCCTAGATACTCTGATATCATCTAGTGGGAACAGAGTACGATTGGCCTGAAGTTCCTAGAAGGAACTACCATATATATTCGAGTATTAGCCAGAATGAAAAATCAATCGAGGCACCTAATTTTACCACAAAAACTGCATTAAAAAAGTGTTGAAAAACTCGGCTTATCTATCAAATATACAGTATCATTCCCAGAACTCCTTGCACTTAATGCCATCAAAAGGCAACAAATTATGCCTAGGCTGAGTTCTGAGACTATACCTTGCAGAAACTCTTAAAAAATTGCAGAATGCATACATGGCGAGAGAAAGTCGTACTAGGCACAGCTTCCTTCCTCTTACGAGTGTTTAATAAAATTCTCCAGCCTTCCCTCTATGTCAAACCAAATCTAATTTTTCTCTTGGTAATGAGAAGAAACTAATTCGATTAACAGCAATTTTTTGTTTTATGCTTGTTATGCCTTTTATTTTTCTATTTCTTTCTTCCTTCTTTACCTGTAAAGTTAGAATGAAGCTTTCTATACCTTATAAATAAATGCAATTTCTAGAGGAGTTATATTTTATTTTGTAGTTTTCTAGCACTACCATTAACTTTCTTTTTTTTCTTTCTGGCATCATTGCCCTGGTGGGAGTAGGAAGCCCAGCCTTGCTTCTGGAGAGCTGCTGCTGGATCTGAACCGCCAACCCTGTAGGCCACAATCCCGCACACAACCACTATGCCACTGGGGCTCAGCCCATATCATTAACTTTCTAAAGAAACACATTTAAAGTTGTTTCTTTTTAAAACTAAAACCTACTTTTCATACTTTTCTCACCTCAAGAACAAAAAACCCTTAACAAAAGGAAAAGTTAAGAAAGCAAGAAAACTTGACTGAGCCCCGGTGGCGTAGTGGTTGTGCGTGGGACTGCGGCCCACTGGGATGGAGGTTCAATTCCGGCTCCCAGGAGCAAAGGCTGGGCCTCCTACTCCCACCACCTGAGGGCAGTGATGCCTTAAAAAAAAAAAAAGAAAGAAAGAAAACTATCTTCACACATTTTCTATATATATTGTGAAATATTTTCTTTCAAAAAATTTTTATTACTTTTTTTAAAAAAATCATTTTATTGGGGGCTCTTAAACTCATCGCAATCCATACATAATCCATTATATATTGCCTTAAAAAAAAAAGAAAACTATCTTCACACATTTTCTATATATATTGTGAAATATTTTCTTTCAAAAAATTTTTATTACTTTTTTTAAAAAAATCATTTTATTGGGGGCTCTTAAACTCATCGCAATCCATACATAATCCATTATATATCAAGCACGTTTGTACATTTGTTGACTTCATCAGGTCTCAAAACACTTGCTTTCTAAGTAAACTCATTTTCTCCTTTCTCCCCACTCCCTCATGAACCCTTGATAATTTATAAATTATTATTTTGCCATATCTTACACTGTCCAATGTATCCCTTCACTCACTTCCCTGATAGTCATACCCCAGGCAGGAGGTTATATATATATATCCTTATAATCAATTCCCCCTTTCTACTCCACCTTTCCTCCACCATCCTGGTGTGTGTGTGTGTGTGTGTGTGTGTGTGTGTGTGTGTGTATCCTTATAATCAATTCCCTCTTACCTACTCCACCTTTCCTCCACCATCCTGGTATTACCACTCTCACCACTGGTCCTGAGGGGCGTGCGTGTGTGTGTGTGTGTGTGTGTGTACACATCCTCTGGTCTAGTTGGGTTTGTAGGGTAGAATTGGGATCATGATGGGGGGGGGGCGCATTTAAGAACTAGAGGAAAGTTGTGTGCTTCATCATTGCTACACTGCACCCTGACTTGTTCATCTCCTCCCTGGGACCCTTCTGTAATGGGATGTCCCATTACCTACAGATGGGCTTTGGGTCCCCAACCTGAACTCCCCCTCATTTACAATGATATCAGTTCTTGATGCCTTATACCTGATCCCTTTGACACCTTGTGGTCACACAGACTGGTGTGCTTCTTTCATGTGGGCTTTGCTGCTTCTCAGCTGGATGGCTGCTTGTTTACCTTCAAACCTTTAAGACCCCAGATGCTATATCTGTTGATAGCTGGGCACCATCAGCTTTCTTCACCACATTTGCTTATGTCTTCACACATTTCTAATAATCTTACCTGTCCACTCTCATTGTGTTTGTTGAAATTTAGCTTTTGCTCCAAAGTGTAA
Source organism: Nesogale talazaci (assembly GCA_004026705.1). Taxonomy (NCBI): domain Eukaryota; kingdom Metazoa; phylum Chordata; class Mammalia; order Afrosoricida; family Tenrecidae; genus Nesogale; species Nesogale talazaci. The sequence continues at coordinate 9,253 of PVJH01023136.1, read as the reverse complement.
TTGTTCATTTTGCTACTTTCTTAAAAATAATTTAAAAACAAATACAAGCAAGCAAGCAAAAACACTATTTAACAATAAACAAATTAGATTTTTTGGTGATTGTTTTTCCTTTAAACTTATCTACAGTTTGTCTTTCTCTATATTTCCTCTGGTGGTTTTCTCAGATGTTGTAAGGTATCATCAGGTGATACCTTGAATCACCTGATGATACCCTAGATGAGTTCCTTGGATGAGTTCCATAGCACCACTATGCACTACAAAACACTGTCCTCACAATCTTTGCTATGCATGAGCTTATTGGAATCAGAAATGTGAACTTTGTTTTTATTTTCCTCATGCCTGAGCTGGATAGGTATACAAGTTTCAAAATCATTCTCTCCTCAGTACATAAAAGGGAAAACAGTCATTTTCTTATATGATCCAGATTCCAATCTGACTCCTATTTCTTTATCTTATAGTTGCTATTAGAATTTTCCTTGGAGTTCTAAAATGCCACCATGACTCAAAAACAAATTAAATTAACTATTGCTAGTAGCTAATCTATCTAAAGATAATTATACAATTTATCTTCTTTTTTTGGGGGGGGGCGGGGCATCACTGCCCTCAGGTGGTGGGAGTAGGAGGCCCAGTCTTTGCTCCGTGGAGCTGGAATCAAACCTCCTCCATCCCAGTGGGCCGCAGTCCCGCACACAACCACTACACCACCGGGGCTCAGCCCCCAATTTATCTTTTATGTATATTCTTCTTTCTCTTTTTTAAGCTATTAGATGAAAAGTACTATCCATTAAGATTAACTCCTTTTTTCAAAATTTTCATCTTACCCAAACGTCAATTTTTTAAAATGTTTTCTTTCTTTTTTTGGTATCACTGCCCTCTGGTGGTGGGAATAGGAGGACCAGCCTTGCTGCTGGATTTGAACCTCCAACCCAGTGGGCCGCACAACCACTACGCCACCAGGGCTCAGCCCCAAAATTCTGGGATTTATTTTTTTTTTTGGGGGGGGGGGGGATCACTGCTTTCTGGTAGTTGTGGGAGCTACCCAGCCTTGCTCCTGGAGAGCTGCTGGATTTGAACCGCCAAGCCCATGGGCCACAGTTCCGCACTCAAACACTATGCCACCAGAGCTCAGACCAAACCTCAATTTTTAAAAACTAGGTAAAACATAACGAACTAGGTAATGTTTTATTTATATAACCAGGGTTAGTTGTAATATTTAGTGGTTTTTATGCTGTTAGTTTCTTTGAATGTTTGGTGTTTCTGGGTGTCTAAATCTGCAGATACAAGTCAAGATTAAGTGCTATTTGTAGCAACAAGCTATTTCTTCCAGTCAAGTGGAAGTCCCTGGTCTCTTAGCAATAATCAACATATTGTCTGATTACAGCAGTCATGACCCAGGCTTGTTGTACACTACCTCTAAAGAGTAAGCTAGTCAAGGCAAGACAAGAGTATCTTTATTTTCAACCTCAGCTCTAACTAATGCAGCACGTATCTTCACCCTTTGATGACTTTTGATTACAACGTAGGCATTCTGTTCTTTAGCACTTGCTCTCTCGCTCTCTCTTAACAGTATCCTATGTATCTATGTTGATATTCACATTTTGGAGGTCTTTCCATCTGCAAGAGAGATGTTCCCCTCAACCCAGTCCTTTTTTCCCTATCTACTTTAGATTTTCCAAAAATTTCTTACTGCCCTTGTGTGCTTGTAGGACTATCTTATTTCAAAAGAAATCAAAGTGTAAATTACACTGATTTAAAGCAAATTGTGATGAGGTATAATTTTCTATCTGCTTACAGGATACAACTGTCCTAGAGAACAAGTCGGCAACATGAACCCAAAGCCTTGCATTTGAAAAATCCACTGTCCCAGATTCCATGTGTAACAATTATCAAAAGAGAAAATAATGAATACACATAAAGCTGCAGTAACATTCTCAACAATGTTTTTCTAACAAAGGAAATTCAAAATTAAAAAGTGCAGTGACTAATTAATAGAACCTCTATATGATGTAATTACTAGTAAATTTATGGAAAAAGCTTTAAAATTCTAAAGCTCACAAATTTTTAAATAAACTCATGGAAACAAATTGGTATGGACAACAATTATCCATACAGATGTGTTTAGAAAGATTAAAACAGCATACATTAAATTATTAACAGTACAATCTTTGGGTGATGACAGCAGAAATAATTTTATTTCTTGGTGTTTACATCAGTGTTTACAACATTGACTTAGTTATTTCAGTTTGCAGTCAGCTCAAACACAAATTTTAATTAATGCTAAAATATAAAAATAATGTTAATAAGTTTATTATATTAACTTTTAAATTAGTTTTATAGTTTCTACACTAAATTAGTTTATTGATTTAAAATGCTAATTTTCCCTATATATATATATGCTTTCTGAGAGGCTCTTCCACCTATCTTATTGGCAAAGAATCTAAACTGCTCCTACTGTTATACAGCAGTTTGTAACATCTCTTCACATTACTAATGCAATACACTTCATTAAACCAGGAATTATTGAGTTCTTTTATTTCTAACTGGTTGCCATGTCGTGATTCAAATAATTAAGATAATGAAATAAATCCAACTTGTTACTCATCTTCGGAAGGCAGTGTCTCCACTCCAAATGGTTCAAAAATAAAACTAAACTGTTTAGAAGACATTTAGCATTAGAGATGAAGTGATTACAATCATAAGTAAGAATAGCTTTCTGAGTAATAACTTTTTTCATTGCTACAATTTTGTGTATTAATTTGTACAGAACATGATTAATTTCTTCACCTAGTTCCCTAAGATATCACTTCTAGTGGTGATTTAAGTTTGAGTTTTTCAAATTCTAACATGCAGCAGTTATCAACCAAGCCCCATTCTCAGAAATTCTGGTTCAGCGGCTCAGAAAAAGGACAAAGCATTTCCAACAAGTTTCCAGATGACTAAGTTATAGGTTACATATTGACTTACATCAAACACTAATTTCCATCCACTTTTCTTCCTAAAAAGGTATGCCAAAGCTATGGGGGGTGGAGGGGGGGTTGGGAGTATGGATACATTTAAATAAATTCTGAAGAGTACCACTGTAAGTATTTTGCAATCATCTAAAAAATAGTCTTTGGTTGAAAAGGCCTTAATGGCTCAAAATGGCTGTTACGCCTCATCAGTATTTAAATATCTTATTTTAACAGTTAATATATAAAGATACCATTATTTGTTAAATTTTAAACTACCACAATTCTATTAAGCTAAAGCAAACAAACAAACAAAATCTCACTGCCATCGAGTTAAATCTGATTCATAGCCACCCTAAAAATCAAAGCAAGACAGAAGAGTCCTCGTAGATTTCTGAGGCTGTACGTCTCCATAGGAGCAGGAAGTCCTGTCTTTCTCCCTTGGTGTGACTGGTGAACTTCAACAGCTGACCCTTTGGTCAACAATCCAATGCATAATACACTACATCACCGGGTGCCTTAGAAACCTATTATTTACTTTGCTGTATGAATTAATTATTACTTTCTTTCCTAGTCTATTTGGTACTTTGATACACAGAAATAGTTCACTACTGCTTTAGTGGATTTTAGAAGAAAAAACCTTGTTAAATCAAATAACTTTTTTTTTTTTTTGCTTATTTTTTGGAGGGCATCAATGCCCTCTGGTGGTGGGAGTAGGAGGCCCAGCCTTTGCGCCTGTGGAGACGCTGCTGGAATTGAACGTCCATCCCAGTGGGCCACAGTCCTGCGCACAACCACTACACCAACAGGGCTCAGCCCATAACTTTATTTTTAAAAGATGCAAACCAGTAACTAAAAATTGCTTAATAAAAGTCGTATGGCCAACTCCGTCATTTCCTACTTTACAACGAGAAGATAAAAACAGTATAGATAAAGAAATGATTTTTCCATCAAAATTAGTATGCTTTCTTATTCCCTCTAAAGCACTAGGCACTCCAAGAATTCCAACACTGTAAATGGCAATTAATTAAATGCCTTGAGGATTTTTAAAGACTATTCATGTTGATTTATATTTATAACAGATGATTGCAAACTGGCTTAAAAGTATTATTTGTTTTGACAAATTTATGGTTGCCAACACCATCACTACATTTAGATGCATGCTCTAATAGCTTTTCAGTTTGCAAGTTTATAACTGAAGTCATTAATTTTTAGGTATGAACAAAGTATGCATTTCAGTGAGTATATTGTGATAATTAACACCATGGGTTCTAGAATGAAACTATCCTGTTTTTGAATCCTAGCCTTAACAATCTTTTAGGTGTTATGACCATGGGCAAGTTAATCCCTTTAACTACTTTATCTTTCTGCACATTAACCAATCCCTCTTTTGTAAACAGGGGTCCAGATAACTATTTCACAGGGTTCTATGTTAACTAAATTATGATTCCACGGAAACGATGATGGCCGTGTGATGGAGGTTATGATACTTACAATCATACTGTCAGTAAACAGTATTTGTCCTAGAAAATGACTAGGGGGTGAGGGGTGGGGGAAAACCCTGAAACCGCATCTGGATCCTTAGGGGAAAAGGAGTTGCTCCCCACCCCCACCCTCTGGCCAAAGGCCAATCAATCTGCAAGGCTAGGCAAGCCCGTAAAGAAAAGGGTCCTTCCTAAGAGATCAGGCACCCGCTAGATGGCTACGGGGAGAGACAGGCCAGTTACATCACATGCACACTTAAGCATGTCTACTAAAAGCCTGGGTATACCAGTTACATGTTACACGGCACAAGCACACTTGAGCACATCCACTAGGAGCTCACCATGACAGAGAGCCATGCCCTTCGAGTAGACATGGAGGAGACCAATGAGGGAGAGAGGCTATATAACAAGGTGAAGGCTGAGCCTCACATGGTCTTTCTGGTCCCACCCCAGCTCCACCCCTCTCTCTGGAGATAACCTGCTCTTGTCTGTGAAAGACTATTATCAAAAACTTTACTTTCATTCATAGAAGTGTACTTTCACTTACTATCATGCTTCTGCCATGTGAGGTATTCCCATGTTGAGAAACAAGACGTGAGGAAAAGCATCTCCTAAGCTGACACACTTATTTGGTGTTTAGTAGGCAGGCCCTAAACTATTTTCTAAATATAAGTCAGTGACAAACAAGCTTGATATACATTCCGCCCTTCAAAACACTTCATGAAAATCCCAGAAAGGCTTGTGTACTTGCATGTGTCCAAGGCACAGCATGGGTGTCTGATCCACACAAAGCAAAAGTCTGCTTTTACTTAGAAAAAAAAAAAAAGCTACATAAGAAAGCATACTTATTGTGTGGTAGTGGCACTGTTCTAATGTTAATCTGATCATTTAAATAAATAATTTAAATGCGCCAACCACTTGAAGTAATAAAGCTAAAAAGATCAATCCTATTTCTCATCTACAGATAATGGTTCTGGGAGAACAGGTTTCTCATGCAATAAGTTTACCTTAATTTTTCATTCTTTTTTTTTTTTTTTTTGCCAAGCAATTAAAACATTTACAAGTTAATTTCTCAGTACACAAAATGCTTGAAAGCATCTCTGGTGTCTTAGTAGGTTACACATTGAGCTGCTAAATGCAAAGTCAGCGGTTTGAGGCTGTCTGCACCAGTAAAGATTTACAGTTAGAAACTCAAAAGGCCAATTCTACTGTGTCTCATAAGGGCACAAGGGTTATAAGCTAGAATCTACTCAATGAGTAGATTAGGAATGTTGGTCAGAATTTAAATGCAGTAGTCAGGTCACGGAGTCCAGGATCAGCTGGGGGGACTTGTCACAATCCTTTGAACTCCCTTAAGAGCCATAGTAAGAAGTAGGAAAGGCTACAGAAAAATTACTTTGCTGGGGATTGGGTTTCTGGCACCCTACTTCCCTAGCAATTTCATTTAAATGTAAACCTCCATTGTTATAGCCCAGCTTCATTATTTTAGATGTTGGTGAAACCTCTACTCAGGAAGATTAACTTGCTGAACTTGCTTCCTTAATTTGCTGTTAAGGAAGGTCTAATAAGGGTTCTCAGTTAGGTTCCAAGCAGCCTGCTAAAATAGACTGCCTCTCACCAGCACTCATATGCTCAATGATCCACCCACCCCTGCTTACTCTATTTCAAAGGGAAAAAATGAATAATTATTTATATACAGGGAAATGTTTAAGTCTTACTCTATTATTCATCTTCAGATTTGTAGTGAGAATGTAAAAAACAAGGAAATGCAGAAAACTAGTATTAAAAATGTTTCAACTACTTAATTTTGCCACATACCTAGACACGCTCTTAATTGTAAACACATGAATTTCAGAGAATTTTAATACTTTGTGTTTTAAGAATAAAAGTATAACTAGTATATCAAATTAATGAATTGATAAAAGTACTGCTTAGTTCAAAGCATATGTCCAGTTGCATAAAATCCATGAAAATAAGGAGGCTTGATGTTTAAACCAGGTACTTTTGAATTTACAATTTGGAAATACAAGGTAGTTGCAAAGTTTGTGGGAAATTTCATTATCTTTTAATTCCATTTTTTTGACTTCTTTAAGGCCCCCTATTATAAATGGGGGAAATTAAAGGATAACCATGTGCTCGCTTCGGACACCTGTGAACATTCCTGTCTTTAATTTTAGATATTTGTAAAAAAACTTATTAAGAATAAATTTTTGTCTTGCAAAATTAATGCTTAACTTGTTTTCTTGCCTCATTGATCATTCTATAATATCAATGGCTTATATTTAGATTTTTTCATTACTGTGATTACATAAAATCTACCATCTGTGGTAGATAGGTTCATTGTTATGTGACAAAGATTTGCAAAGCTTTATTAAGTTCATGGGAAAAATGGAGCTACAAGATAAAGTTTTTGTTCTTAAAACTTTTTGAAGCTTACTCATACTTGTTTTTAATTTCAAAAATACAAATAAGTACATATTTATTTTACCCTCATTTTACTTTCCAAGTAATTTCTTAACCTGAGTATTATAAATATTTGAATTACATCTACATATTCAGTGAAATTGTAGACACATTTGATACAGTCACCAATTATTTATTGGTAAGGAACTCAGTTGGCATGGTGGGTTACAAATTGAGCTGTTAACCACACGGTCACTGGTACAAACCCACCAGTTGCCTCATGGGAGAAAGTTGAAAACGTTTGCTTCCGTGAAGACATAAAGTCTCAGAATCCCAAAGCTGCAGTTCTACTCTGTCCTATTAGCTTGCTCGGAGTCAGAATCACTATGGTGGCAGTAGGTTCGATTTTTAACTATGTTAAATTCACCAGGACTTTCCTGGATTCCAAGAATTTTATCTTAATATTTCAACTACTAGTGTTTGATAACTAAGTGTAACACTTTCAAAAAACTGATAATTTGGAAATAAATGCTTTAATCAGAGCCTCAGGAGTTAGCTACAGTTAAGTACAGTCCTTACTTGGTAAAGACAGTAAAAGTTGGTTTTCATTTAAGATAGATTCTCTTTTTGGATGAAATGTTACTCCTATAATCCGACCACCAAGAAAATGCAGTAGAAAAGTCACTTTTATTTTCTTAATATTTTAACACATTTACCAATTAAGATATATGGCCATTCCGTTGACTCAACATAAAAGCATATGCTTTTTAAAAACACTATAAAACAGTGTGTGGGGCTGAGCCCCAATGGCGTAGTGGTTGTGCGCGGGACTGCGGCCCACTGGGACGGAGGTTCAATTCCAGCAGTGGGGCTGGGCCTCCTACTCCCACCACCGGAGAGCAGCGATGCCTCCTCCAAAAAAATAAATAAATAAATAAACCAGTGTGTGACACACAAGATCTCTCAGCATGATCTCTCAGCATGGTTGGTGCCCTCTTGAATCACAGTATGAAATACAGGATATGAAATATGAAATACAGAATCCCAGTATGGAAAGGGCTGTTGTACAACATCACATCACTAATATTTAATTTATTCAAGCATTCTAAGACTGAGTATTACAATATGTGTCCTATTCTCTTTAACTGTTATCTCTCTCTGTTAGACCCAGATCCCACTGAGCTCGAAGGGGGAGCAGGGGATCCAGCCAGACACAGAGACTTTTCAAGGCTAAATAACAGCTCATTTAAAAACAAAACTCCTCATGCCATTGAGTCCGTTCCAACTCACCGCAACCCTACATAGGGTTTCTGCGGCTTTGTAAATCTCTAGGACAGCAAATAGCCTCGCCTTCCTCCCATGTGGATGCATTCTCCTGTCGTTAGTGGACCTGAATGGCTGACTGGGCAAAGTGAGCAGTCCAGTGCTACCCAACAGGTCTCCCAGAGCTCCTTGGAAAACACAGCTAGGCCCACTTAAACCTAGCCAAAAAAGAGAATCGATAGGAATAACTACTCAATATGCACCAAAGCTAGGTGAAGCCCCATCTCATATCTTATATCCTTGGTAATAAAAGGTCACAACATGAAATCTAAAAACTTGTTTCAGAATTGCTTACTTGTGCGAAGTCCTTTTCTTCATCATGTTTGCAGACACACCAGCATGTCCTATAAGAGAAGAAAGTATAGTCAACCAAAATGGAATAAAATTATTTTAGAACTGAGGGAAATTCTTCAAAAGGCTATTATAGAAAGTATTAAGTAATCTGTTAATCAGCAACTAGGAATACAAGAGCAAGTCTTCAATGGGATTAAGAGCATGTATGAAAACAATATACTTCAGCAGTGGGGCTGGGCCTCCTACTCCCACCAGCGGAGAGCAGTGATGCCCCCCCCCCACCAAAAAAAAAAACAATATATTCAATAGTGAGTATATTGAGCTAACAATATACTCAAACAGGAATGAAACCACTCTTCCACCACAACCCAGTCAAGAACAAGTCTAGGATATCTGTTTTCATCACTAATATTTAACATTGAATTGGGAAAAGGGAGATTTGTTTTACTCAAAGCAACTAAGCAACAAAGAGAAACAACAGGCATTTAAATTGAAAAGAAAGAAGACTATCTTTATTAACAGATGACATAATTCTGGATGGGAGAGGGAGAAATCCCCAAGAAGACTTAATATTGTTAAGATATCCATATAACCCAGAGCAAGCTACAGATTCAACAATCCTCATCAAAATTCCAACAGTCTTGTGCAGAAATAGAAAAGCCAATCTTCAAGCTCTTATGATTCTGTAAAGGGCCCCAGATAGCTAACACAACGGCGAAAAAAGAAGCAACATTCCCTGGTTTCAAAGCATATTATAAGGCTACAATAATCAAAATAATGTAGTATAGGTATAAAAACAGA
>PVJH01023135.1:0-35379 GCA_004026705.1 Nesogale talazaci | reverse complement strand
AAAAAGTCAACAGTAGAGCAATCAATTTTTATACAACACAGTTTTTCAAATCAAAGTATAGGGACTTTTCCCTTCGAACAAAGTCTAGAACTGGAATAAATACTGGAGTTTCAGGAAGAGTCTGATCTGCATATGAAAACAAAGCCCAGTCTGACTGAAAAAGAAATTCTATTAATTTTAACAGCCCTCAAGTCATTAAATTACATCGGCAATGACTGTTAAAAAAAAAAAGTGCCTTTGTGCAAGACTTCCATTCTCTCAGGGTTCACTAAATTAAAAAAGGCGAGAATGTCAAATCTCACTCTAAAAATAGTACTTCCTTTGGAGTCTGGCATCTGAAAAACGATGCCCACATATGCCCGCACCAAATGCAATAACAAGCTGGCAAACTTCAAGGGCAAACTAAAACACAAATTCTATCTACGCACACCAAAAAACATGCTTGCTCGTCTAGTTCACATTTGGCGAGTACAGTGCTGAAGTCTGGGGAAGATGAATGGGAAGTAAGAAGGGTTTTGCTAGGCTTTTTTTTTAAAGTTGTTGGGTTTTCTTGTTTAACATTTACTTTTTGGCCACAAGACCCTAAACACAATTTCACTGTACAGATCATGCAGCGCTTGCAAGTCGAACGTTTACAGCTACTGTCTAACTATGATTGTTTTAAACAATAGATTCACATGCACCTAATGATCCCGGGAAAAGGGCTTAATAAAACACTCTATAAGCTTTTCACAGATTACCTGTTGGTCCAAAGTATCCAAGTAATCACCCAAAGGCAAATAAATAAATTGTTACTCTGTCGTATTTGAGATCATACACACATAAGCTCCGAAAGTAACGTCCTTTCCCCGCTCTGCAAGTTACTAGACTCCATTCCCTCTGCTCTGCTTCACATTGTTACACCATTAACACCTACAACCACATGCTATTGCACCACTGCCTTAAAGTCCAACATGGAAGCCGTAGCCACATGCAGGCACTCCCTCCATGTCAGTTGCTTGAGAACCAATGTGGCAAATGGTTACTGCCTGGGACAGCCCAGATTGTACAAAATTTCCATCATCTCACAAACTTCTAACGAATGGCATCCATTCAGGTTTAACCTTCAGGGGCCCACTCTAACTCATGCACAAGATCAACTTTAATTATGTTTGTAAAGGACATACCTTATAGCAGCTTTCTGACCCTAAACTATGACCAGAACTGAGAATCCAATTGCATTTTCATCACAATTTATGCCCCAGGTCCTTATACCAAAAAAAAGAAAAATCTCCAAAGACAATACTTTTTGAGAGAGTACTTGGCTCTACCTGACATATAAAGCATTCACTTGCTAATGTCAAGATCATTAATAAAAATGAAAATTCATGCTTTTTATAGTTTACTATTTACACAATATTCGTCATCCTTTACATATTAAGGGGAGAAAAATCAATGTTTCCCAACTTCATACATTTAAATCACTTGATTTGATAGTTTTCTTTAAATGACTATCCTCATCCTGAGCTTAGTCCTCCTTGTGCTTCCCAGAGGTAGATGCTAATGAAAACAAATCTCTCCATCTACCCAAAGCCATCCTCCTTGCAGCAAATCCCCTCCCAACAGTCATGGTAGGAAAGGATAGTCATCAATCTGGAAAAAATGATCCAGCAATGTGGACAGGCTGGAGAAGGCAGGGGAAACTGAGAGAGCTGTGGGATGTTCTCCAGCCCCACCATGTGTGGCAGAATATAAAGCTGGAGTGACTTTGGGGAGCCTTGAGGAGCTCATCCACAAAACGGAGCCCCAGAAGTTGCATCCAGTTCTTTCTGTGCTTTCAGAGCATCGCATCGTGGTTCTTCATTGATGTGCAGTGGTGAGTTCTGGCAAGTTCTGTCACTGAACTAGTGCCCCCTGGGGCAGATGGGTTTCTAGTGCAGAGGGTGATGCCAGAAAAGGCCAGAGTCATGGGGCATCAAATCATGTCATTTGGCCTAGAAGAACCTCGCAAGTTAATCCTTACACACACATACACACACGCACAGGCACCCCAACAAGCTGCTGCTCACATAACTTTAGGCAGACTCCATGTCAACGATGTGTCTTACATCATCAACCCTCTAAAGAAAGAAAGGAAAAGAATCCAATTTGGGCGATTAGGTTGTAAGGTCAAGAATCTTATCATGGAGTCAGTTCACTTTGCACTGTAGAACTGCAGATCCAGCATGGGGTTCCTTTTACAGTAAAAGTCACATTCATAGCTGCATACTCTAGAGCCTTGCACAAGGCACGGGGCAGGGGGGGAGGGGGCGAGGATGAGGGGGAGACATGACTGGCAGCTCCCATCTATGCAGAACTGACGGAACAAGCCGAATGCCACCATACCCTATGCTAGAGTCCAGCCACTCTAACTGTGTATAAATGCATGTAGATATCTCTCAGAATGTCAGCTGACATTGGCATGGCCTGAATTGTAAGGGCAGAGTCCACTCGAAGTACAGCACTCTTAAAGCAGTACCACTGTGGATTTGGGGACGCCCCCTTTCAACCAGGAGGAATAGAAATCAGGGGGGGCATGCACGACAACAGCCTGGGGAAGTCTGGGAAAGTAACATTAACCCAACAGTGTCATGTAATAGAAGATATTATCCCACTCATGTGACACCTAAGTTAGGAACACCAGATGAATCATGGATTGTCAAATAGTGCCCACTAGCTTGCACAATTAAACTGCCTTTCGACCTGATTTCTAGTTTGAGCTTTCACCTACATTTCCTAAAGGTCTCAAAGGACACACAAGGAAGGTCAAAACATTATGTTTCCGATCCAGTCCCCAGGCTCATTCACTTAGCAAGAGTTCTGCATTCGATTGTTTACGGTTTTGTTTTTATGTGGTACGATCCCCATTCCTTTCAGAAGCATATTCTGCGCTGCCTGAAAATGATCACCAGCATGATCAGGAAATGACATTTTTTTTTCTCTCCATCTTCGAGGGTTATTTTCTAGCCTTGATTCTTGGAACTTCCCACTGTTTACCCGCCACCACCACTGCCACCCCCAGCCCCGTGTCCAAGTTGTCCCTGGAACGGACAGGGACATGCTTTCTATGAACAGCATCCTGTCATATGCCACTTGCTTCACGGTTTCCATAAAAGAAATTTGAGCCGACCTTGCAAAGCTCCTAGCTGTTTTTAAATAAACGCAGGCCCGAAGACACAACTACAGCAGTAACAGGAGAGTGACCCGGGGGTATCTACAGATGGTTAGGGTTAGGAATGTTTGGGGACTTATCGTGGACAGGTCCCTTTGAAATAGGGATATCCATGGTTAGTTTACTTTACGATTTTCTTCAACACGCACAGATTTTTTAAACACAAGAGGTTTGCTCACATACACCAACAGTACACATCGGAATTCTACTAAGTGGTTTAATTCCCATGGAACATCTTTCAAACAACATCAGCCAGGCCCATTTGTTTAGATGCCTGCCCAGGGGTGCCACTGAGTCACAGTACTCGTGGCCATCACAGTCCTTCCAAACTGTGAGCAAAGACAGGCGCTTTCTCAAAACAGGACCCCACCAAGGGCTCGCGTGGAAGGAGGCAGATACTTGGCGCCTCCCAGTGAGGGGGTAGCATCGAGGTCTGGGGTGGTGACCATTTCAGACACTATTTCCTCGGGGGTGAACCGAACTACACAGTGCGTACAAACACACGCACACACAAATGCACAATTATTTACATTTCAAATTCAGATATTGGGAGATGGCTTGAGAAAGACTGACATCCAGGTTTCCTGTGGAATCAGGCCTGCCGCCTTAGGACTCAGTCTATCGCTCCCCTGCCAGCTGTCCGTTTAGTGGCCGCGCTGGGAGCTCTGATCACAAGTGAAGGAAAAAGTGTGGGGGCGTGCCCAGAAAACACCACATGTCAGAAACACTTGTTCAAATGTTCTCTCTGAGAGCAACGACAACGGCCCATGGTGTGATTCAACATGTATTATTATTATTATTATTATTTTTAATAAAGAAGAAGAAAAAGCCTTCGCTGCTAAAGGAAGATGGGGTGGCATAGAAAATAAGGAACAGGAAAGAACCCAGACAGGTCTGTCTCTAGGGGATTTCTACACGGGTTCTCAGAGTCGATTCTACAGGCCTACAGAGCAGCCCCGGGGCAGTTGACCACGGAGAGTGGGTCACGTCGCACGCGCTTGGCACAGTCTGACGTCTACGTGGCTTTAAGACGTTTATCTGGGAACGTGATTCTGAAAAATCATACATTACAGTCCTGTTAAGAAATGATTATGAGGATGCATGCAGTCATGTTCAAAGCCGTTGACCTTTCAACCGAGAACAATGGGGGCTGGAATCTGGCCCAAGCCTCCCGCGCTGCCCTTCGAGGCTGTCTGTTCCGGTTAGTCAATGGCCATCCCGAGGCCAGGACTCGGCACCCCATGGTCAGTGTTGCCCCCCTCTTCTCTCCGGGATCCCATCACCAACACCTGCTCACCCCCTGAGTTGGCACCCACACGAGACTTGGCCCGGGCAGCGCCTTCAGCCGCAGGAGATCACAGTGAAGCGCTTGGAGATGCAGGACATGTTGTGGAGCACGATGCCCAGGAGGAAAACCAAGACGCAGGCTACCAAGATCACAGTGCACACCCCGGACCAGGTGGAGCTCTTCGCCACGCCCCGCCTGTCTCGCTCCTCCTCCGCGGCCTCCAGGGGCGCCCCGCCCTGCAGAGGCTGCTGCTCTGCCGGGATGGTCACCACGGCCACCGACTTCTGCTGGCTCCCTGGCAGGAGCCGGCAGCCCATGTCTCCGGGCAGCAGCGTGCGCTCCTTGGAGATGGGCAGGGGCAGCATGTAGCACCCGTTGCTGGGGAGTTTGATGAAGACCGGCGTGTGCTCCGAGGCGTGCGGGATGGCGATGACGGCGAGGACCTCGGGGTCGTCGGGGAGCTGCGACACAGAGAAGCCGGGGGGCAGCTTGGTGATGCCACGGCACCAGGGGCAGCGCACATCCCTCTGGCTCGTCCGCATCTGCTGGAGACACACAGAGCAGCAGGTGTGCTTGCAGTCCAGCATCTTGGGCCGGCGCCGCGGGCTATAGTAGTTGAAGCAGATCTGGCACTCCAGCAGGGAGTCCTGTGACAGCGTCTCCATCGTGGACCACGAGCTGCGAGGCCGAGGCTGGGATCGAGGGCAGCGGCCTCCGTTCCTTGGCGCCCTTCCAGTGCCGGGAGGGGGCCTGGCAGCTCACGGGCATCTAGTGCACTGGTGCACGCTCAGACCTGGAGGAGAGAGAGCAGAGGAAACAGATTTGATCATTGCGAGTCTCCCAGATGAGGGACTTGCAACATGGCTACTTGTGACACAGGGTCACCTGGAGTTTGCCCCGAGAACGCTGGACCCAGCAGACCCTCAAATGGGACCAGGACTCCAGAATTGAAAGATAACAGACTTCTGTTCCTGGAACCCACTGGCTGGTTCCGGCGACCCTAGAAACGGACACAGCACCTCACAACAGGGTCCCCGTGGCATGTATGCCCCACCATTTGTCAGACTGTTCGAGAGGCTCGCATGTGGGTAGGATACTGGAAGCTGCCCATGTGTTCAGTACCAACAGTCACTCATGGGGCCCAGGTTTCAGGGAAGCTTCCAGACGGAGACAGAGGAAGAGGAGAGGCTTGGTGCTCTAGTCCCTCCCCCTCCCCACCCAACAGCTCACGAACATCTTATGGGTTGCAAGAGAGTTGGCAGGTGAGTCCGAGGGGTCTGAAGGTCCCACACAATCACCACAAGGACAGAATCCAGCAGAGCACGGATCACAGGCTGGGGCAGACCACCAGGCACCTTAGTTCTGCTGCAACAGAGGGCGCCATGGACCCTCGAGAGCCACCACTAGCAGCATGGTCTTCAAAATGAGGAAGAGTCTCAGAGGAGAGAACCCATGTGCGCACACGTGCACACGCATGCCTGGCATCAAAAAACCTTGATTCACGTCCAAATCAGTCACTAGATGAACAACTCATATAACTTCTCTGAACGCCCAATCCCATTTGTTGAACAAGATGAAGGTCAATGAGTTCATCACACTCAGGGTGTTGGAGTCAATCAATGCCCAGTCATAGTGACCTGTGTTAGTCTGGGTAGACTAAGGAAACAAATCTTCAGGAACTCACATGTACAAAAGAGAGAGTTTTATAGAAAGGGTAAGTGCACATTACATTAAGAAAGCATGCCAACTCAATACTGTCCAAGCCTGTAAGTCCAACATTAGTCCATATGTCTGACACTGATCTACAAAGTGTCCTCTTCATTCTCACAACAACACACACACACACAAATATTGATGCCGACTGCAGGAAGAAAGCTGAATCAGTGAGCATGTAAGCATCTCAGCGCTGGCAGGGATCTCCACACAGCTGCTCCAGCACCCAGCACTGCACCAGGGTAAGTCCATGTGGTTCTCCTCAGGGATGTGTTGCAGGAAGTGAGCCTTGCCAGCTGAAGCAGGGAACTGGTTAAGGCAGCTGCACCCTGGTCTAACCACCAGAGAGCAAGAGACCCGAGAACTCAAAAGGTGAAGCTCACTGGGCCATTTTTCTCTCTGCCCTTCAATTAGTCCCACATGTGTTTATTGGCCAGCTTGGCACAATAAATCTTAACTATCTCATGACTCTACAGAGCAAGGTAGAACTACCCTTGTGAGTTTCTGAGAAGGTCACTCTCTACAGGAATAGAAAGCCCTGTCTTTTTTCCACGAAGCAGCTGCTGGCTTCAAACTGATGACCTTGAGGTTGGCAGCCCAGCTTATAACCACTACACCACTAAGGCTCCTTGGTGCCCCCATATTCCCGGTTGTCTCCCCGTGGTCCAATGCTTCCTATGGGCTGCTCAGCGTCACTCCTGGTTCTCCAAGAAGGAATGCCATTTTGATTGGCTCCAGTTGCAGAGGGGAGTGCATGGAGTCTCCCTTGGCCCTGCCCTGCCACCACAGTTTGGTACTCGAGCCAACATGCAATTTTATTCATGATTTATGTTCCAAATAATGTTCACTTAATTCATGCTAAGCTCCCTTAAAACCAGATTATGTGGCTCAATTTCCAGCTCAGTCCAAGTGAATTTCTAGACCTTCCACTCGCCAGGGAGACACAAAGACAGAGGAGTGGGGGCACCATCCCTGGGTCTGGGCTTCCATTTGATTTATAAACTGATAGGTAGAGATTGCATCTCTGATTATTTTCTGGAGCATAATTAGTAATGATGATGATTAGTTAGGTACAAGGAAGAAATTTATGATACTGCGGATGGGAGGGAATAGCAAATCATTCTTTCCCCTTTCATCACAAACTTGAAAGACGTGAGTGAACTGCAAGGAGAGAGAAAAAAGTAGGGTAGACAGGAAATGCAGAATTTCTTGTCCAATGCACTGTGAATTATCTGCCCATTCAGCATGAAGTCTCCTTTAGCAACTTGGGTTTGCCTCCCTCTCCTTACAGGAACAAGGTGGGATGCTCAAACAAGATCTCATAAAACTTTAAAAGGAACAAGCGCTTCAGAAGAATACAAAAGAACAAGTGCATACGGAAATATATTGGAAGCATTTTTAAGTGTCACTACAATTGATCTTGGGGGGAGGGGAGGAAATACTCTAAAGTCAGGCTTAGAGAAAGAGAGAAATAGACTGACCACAGAAGGAGAACAGCCAGGAGGGAGGCCCCCCTCCCCCCAAAAAAGGGTACCTTTCAATGTGGCACTTGTGGGGCCTATTTCTCACACATGCCTTCATGAAATCATACTTGGTTTCATAAATGATATCAGTATCAATTGAACAATCCACAAGGCATTTTGTATCTAACACCTGAAATCATCATCAGACTTGGTGTTTTAAATACATGGAGATATGTCACTCAGGCGAAGGGAGATGAGGTGGGAGGGGTGGCAGTGGGGGGGGGGGGGCGGTGTCAAAACCAAAGGTGCATGTGTGTTGCAGTTTATTTTTCAATTTTTTAATTTTTTTTCACATCACTGTCCTGGTGGAGGTAGGAAGCCCAGCCCTGCTCCTGGGGAGCTGCTGCTGGATTTGAACTTGGCTGCAGTCCCGCACACAACCACTGCACCACAAGGGCTCAGCGGCGTTACAGTTGATTTCTAATCAATATGCTATTACAAAATAATAATTCTTTTAAGAGGGGAGACAGCAACATTTGGCCTGCTAATCTCAAGGTCATCAGTGGAACCTGGCAGTAGTTCTTGGGTAAAAAGCTGAGGCCATCTGCTCCTGTAAAGATAGACGGTCTCAAAACCCAAGGGAGTTCTACTCTCTCCTTCAGAGTCAGTCTGAGTGGGAACAGACTGGGAGGTCATGGGTTTGAGATCGAGAAAATATAAATTCTAAGAGCTCTGGTAGCCACTGAAGGAAGCACCGAACTATGGAGTGTAAGTCCAGTGGCTCTAATCTACCAGTTATTCCCCAGGAGGAAGCAGAAGTTATCAATTCCCCAAAAGATTGGCAGCCATAGAAATCATATACAGAGTGGGTAGGAGCAGGGACCACAACAACGATGGACTTTCTTTGCTTTCAATTTGATAACATTGAGGGAGACCAAGTGATGCAAGGGTTAAGTGCTTGACTGACCATGGACAGGCCAGAGGATTTAACTCTCCTGGCAGCACCGCAGGAGAAAGGGCCGGCCATCGGCTCTGGCCAAGACAACAGGCTCCTCACCCTGCAGGGCAGTTCTCCTCCGCCACACTTTGGAATCAAGGGCACCTAGCACGGCATCCCACTGTCAGCGTGTTCACAACAGATGCACTTCCCTCTCTCCAAACTCACTGCCCACAGAGTCAATTCCAACTCACAGCAAACTTGCCGAGAAGCTCAGAACAGGCCCGCTGGGTTTCCCAGACTGCAACTCTGTCTGGGAGCAGAAAGCCTCTTCTTTCTCCTGGGTGTCCACTGTTGGTCTCGTACCGCTAACCTTGAAATGAGTGGCCCCTTGTGTAAGCCCTGCACCACCGAGGCTCCCCAGATGCAGTTCTCAGTGCCACGAGTCACAGCGACCCTGCATGTAGGGAAAGACAGAACTGCCCCTGTGAGTTTACCAGACCGTAACTATGGGAGTAGAAAGCCCTTCTCCAACGGCGTGGCTGGTGGCTTAGAATTACTGACCTTTTGGTTAGTAGCTCAGTGTGTAAACGCGGGGCTGGGATGAAGTGTGTCAAATAACCAATGTCACCAACATGGACTTTTCAACATAATCCCATTGGCTTTTATTACCATTTATCCTCGAGTGGAAGTGGAGTTCTTCCAGCACCTTTTCTAATGCTGTAAAAGCCCCCCAGTGTTTTTGTGTGGTAAAACTAGGTGCCTCGCTTATATTCGAGTATAGAGGGTAGTTCAGAACCTGAGCACTAAATGGTTTTCCTCTCCGCCACTACTCAAGAGAATCGTCCTACATTCCAACACCCATTTCCAGCAGTTGTGTGTTCTTTGAGAGGGGGCGAGAGAGTAGGCTTTCTACTCATGTAAAGAGTTCCAGCTACCAAACCCACAGGCGCTGTCCTGCCCTCTCTCACAGGAATGAGTCAGAATCGAGGTGGATTTGGTGTGAAGTCGGAGACGCAACCAGACTCTGGACTAGATGATTTTTTTTTTCTCTTTCTTTAGAAAAAGCAAGTCTTTCTGATACAGGTCATTTACTTAATTCTTCAAGAAAATGCAAGGCTCTGAAATGGGATTAAACGAAAATAATTACAATTCCATTTAATTTGGTATTTCAGCTGGCAAAACCACTTAGTTATATTGAGTCTTCGCAAACACACTCTGATTAGCTGCAAAGCTGGAAATGGCCAGGCTGTTGGCAGCTGTTGACACCGACTCTGGGCCTCGGTAGCAGAGAGCAATCTTTTCAGGACACAATTGCCAGATGCCTTGATGGTCCAATTGCTGTAATCATGGTCTTTGTTTTATGGGAGAAAGCACCAGGCTTCTGGGCTGGGAACAAATAGCAGGTGATCATGCTAATATCTGGGTGGTTTCCCTCTCTGGCCATCCTGGTGTGCAAAGAATGTGGAGAATGAAAACTGCCCTATAAAAGCCTTGGGTGACCTCAAGGCAGGAGGTGGGGGTAGTAGCACAATGGGCAGGCAGGGTGGGACTGGGGGAGCACTATTGGCTGAACAGGGAGAACAGCTGGCCAGCAGGCCAAGGTCACTGCAGGGACTCAGCATGCAACCAGAGGGGTGGCCCTGCCAACACTGCCCACTGGGACAACAGTGGATCTGACAGGCCTGGCCACGGCCTGAGTGCCACAGCGCCAAGGCCCTGCCTGAGCCAGAGATGCAGAGAAGGTTGGCCAGCCACAGAGCCCAGAACCGAACCACAGTCACCAGAGACCTAGTTATTTAACTAGAGGAGCACCGCACTCAAGTCTCGGTGCAGAAAATGACACGTGGACATGATCACAAGTGTGTACACCCACCCAACCCGGATTTCGTTTCTCAGCTCCACTCAAAAGAGTCTCTGTCTGGTGAGAAATAAGTTGCTGATGATCATCAAAGGGGTCCAAGTCTCCCAGAATGTCAGAGGATGCCCTCAGATGCCAGCAGACAGATGGACAAGCAGCGGAAATGCAGGGTGGCCCACTACCCCCGTCTGCCAGAATTCTGCAGAGTTGAGCACTGAGGTTAAAGCCAAAGAAACCAACAAGTCTACCAACATGTAGACGTCGAAGGAGGGAAAACATGAACTGGAGGGGTGAAAAGAAGAGATACACAGCCAGCCGGTATTTGCTGAGTCCCCCACGCCTTGTACCACACTTTCTTCAAGACACTGGGGCTGACAGTGGCCAATAACACAGAGTCTGTGCTGTGACAGAGGCTCGGGGCGGGGGGAGGTATCTGAAAGGTGAACAACTTGAGGAGAAGCATGGACGAGGGAAGATGGAAAGTGGGAGCTCCTCGTGGATGGATTCTTACTGGAATCAACCGGAATGACAAAGACTATGGGGGAGGATTTTTGGCAGCAGGTGCATTGCTCATTCTCTGGCCTCTCTGAGAGCAAGGCAAGTCAGAGGTGAGAACCAGAAATATCCTTTATCTGCTCCAACACCACAGCCAACCCATGGTGGCAATTTAAGGCAGCGTCAGAAGATGGCCATGCTAATGCTGGGAAAATCCATACGGCACTGTTGGCAGCCGGATGCTGAGGGCTGGGAACTGGGTATGGAAGACAATGAGGGGCTTGAATCAACAAGCTCCCCGGAGAACAAAGGCCTTCCTGTTCCTCACCTCTCAGTGGCTACCAAGGACCATGGGAGGGGGGAGGGGGAGCAATCAAATCCCCTATGCACATCTTGACATTTTTATCATGCAAACCACATGTCCATCTTCACCTGTCTCATGTTCCCCCAGTCACAGACTCCCAATCAAATTTGTTTTATTGCTGTAAAAACACAGGTAGCGCCACAATTGCCAATGAAACATTTCTCCTGTGTTCAATTCAGTGACATCAATTGGGTTATGCAACCATAGCCAAGATCCACAGCCAAACATCCACGGCCAAATGTTCTGCCACAAACAGAAACTCGACCAGACTACATTTTAACTTTAAGTCTTTTTTAATCCACTTCTCTTTTGTAAGTCACATTCTCCCATTACACACCTCACTATCAGAAGTATGCAAGAGTTGCCCTATAAAGCCAGTAAGGATTCCAGGAGTTCTGGTGGCGTCCTGAGTTACACACTGGCCTGCTACCTGGAAGGCCAAGAGTTGAAAACCACCCAGTTGCTCTGAGGGAGAAGGAGGAGACACCCTACTCCCGCAAAGAGTTAAGTTTCAGAAACCCACAAGGGTAGTTCTATTCTGTCCTCTAAAGTCACAAGGAATTAGAATTGACTTGATGCCAGCAAGCTTGTGCTTGGGTTTTTGGGTCTGATTTGTTTGTTGTTTCGGCGGTTCGCCACCACTGAAGTGGAACCACAGTCACAGGCAATAGGTCGAGGAGCGGGAGAGGCTTGTGTTCCCGTAAAACTGCATTTACAGTCACAAGTCACAGCTGGACCAGGCCAGCAGCTCACTCCCTTCCCGCCCTGCCCTCACCCAGATTAATCAGCAGATTCATTATTCCAGACACACCGACCCTCCCAGGAAGCTTCGTGCTCCCATAAATCAATGGTTGCCTTGCTGAAACTTTCGGCTCATCTGAAGTACGCAACATATGCTCACAATTAGTTGGGATAGATAATAAGAAGCTCTCCTCTCTCCAGAGGCAAAGTCTCCTTACAGTGACTGTTTTCGGATTACAGGAGTAGTGTCATCCCAGCGATAGACATGAACAGTGACCAACGACAAGAACCAGCACTCTGAGCGGATGCCTGCAGGAAGCCACGACAGCTTCACCCTGAGACACAAGGACCCGGTGCCTACAGGATCCACTGGGATACACGAACATCTGGAGGCCAAAAAAGTCCCCTTCCTTTTCCTTATCTCTGAATGGTCTGCTGCGTGCATGCGGTTTGAGGTTCATCGGCACCATCATGGAAGGTCATGAAGGAGCAGAACAAATGGAGATTTGGCCTCAAGGTTCGATCTGTCATAAGGTCATGAGTCACCTTTACCAAGAAGGTGCACTGCAGAGATTCCCAAACACCCTGCACACGCCTTCTAAGTGCCACAGAGCATGGGTGCTCTATGACAACCACAACTCCCAGAAGGCCGGTGGACACTGGCTAAGTGTCCAGTTGCTAACCAAAAGGTCAGGCTCTAAACTCATAATGACTATAATGCCAAGAAGCCCTAGTGGCACAATGGTTAAGTGTCCGGCTGCTAAAAGGTGAGTGGTTTGAATTTACCAGTTTGTTTCAAGGGAGAAAGACCTGGTAGTCTACTTCCATAAAGCTTGTACCCCGGAACCCTGTGGGGAAGACCTACCCTGTCCTACAGGGCCACTGGACATTGGAATTGACTGGACAGCAACTGGGTTTGTGTGTTGGGTAAGAAAACAAAACCAAAAAACCAACCCTATCCCTGCCCTCGAGTCCATTCTGACTCACAGCAAGCCCACTGGACAGAGCAGATCTCCCTCTGTGCATTTCCAAGTCTGTAACTCTTTACAGGACTAGAAAGCCTTATCTTCCTCCTGTGCAGCAGCTGAGGTTGACGAACTGCTGACCTTGTGGTTAGCAGTCCAGTGCATAACCCATGTCAGTCATCAGGGCTCATGGTGTTTGGGGTTGGAGTGACATTCGGTGTTTGGGGTTGGAGTGAAATTCATTTAAGGTACCTCCAAGATGGAAGAGGAGTCTGAGTGACGTTGTGGGTTAAGTGTTGAGCTGAGAACCATCATCAGCAATTCAAATCCACCAAGTACACCTTAGGACAAAGATGGAACTCTCTGCTCCCATAAAGATGAACCGTCTTGGAAACACCCAGGAGTGGTCTTCTGTATCCTAAACTATCAGAGGGTTCCCCCTCCCCAAAATTGGAATTAAGCTGGGCAAAGTTGAGCTTTTATAGTATGCTTTTCCACCCTGCTAGACAAGCATCGAGCAACTTGCTATGGGTTAGTGCAGCCAGTGGCATCGCCTGCGAGAGTTCTCTCTGATCACAGTGCATTTTACCTTCAAAGCAATTTGGCTAGAACCTTGTTTTATGTGAGGTGATGGTTCATTTAAGAGAATAGTGTGCAGCTATGAAATTTTGTTTCCTGCTCGGGAAAAATGCCACAGAAACTGTTGTGATATTGAACACAGGCTACAAGGACAGTGCTATAGGAAAAAAACTCAAGTGCAGGAGTGGTTTTCTCATTTGAAAAAAGGTGACATGTTGATTGATGACAAATCTCATTCTGGACAGCTGTCAGCTTCACAAATGGACTTTACATTTGGAGTTCATGCTACCAAGTCAAACTGTTAGTGAAGTTTTCTATTTAGAGTTTCTGAAAAAAACTGCTTAACGGTATGTGACAAAAAATGCATCATTTATGGCAGATATGAAATTCATTTTACCACCATGACAATGCACAAGCTCATGCAGCCTTCTCAGTGGACCAGTGGAGAAGTCCCCTAATAGGGTGTCAGTGTGAGGATGAAGAGAATAGGGGTGGAGTCTGTCAATCTGGAGAGAGCCAATGAGACCTCTGTGTGGGCATGACGTCTTCAGAGAATTCTGGGAGATCTGGTACGTCCTCCTTGGAGGCAGAGACACTGTCTCTCTCAGTTCACTTCCTTGGAGACCTTCCACTGACAACACTCGCTGTCTGAGAGACTCCACTGACAAGGCCGGCTTCCTGTGAGTCATCTCTGAGGGGAAGCCGCATGCACCTACCCTGATACCTGGACCTAGCGAAGCCATGTGATGATCCCTGCCAGCGCTGAGATGCTTACACCACCACTGGATCCAAGACTTTCCGTCCACTAGCTTGTGATTGTCCTGCGTTTGGCTTCATTGCATGGGTTTCATGAGTCTGAAAAGGACTGTATAGATTGGTATCAGACCTTTGGGTTCACATCAGACTTATGGTCTTGGACTAAACTGTGATGTCTTCTTAATGCACAATTTCCCTTTATATAAAACTCTCTCTCATATAAATATACGTGTTTATGAATTTGTTTCTCTAGTCTACCTGGATGAATACAACCAGTTTTGGGCAAAAAAACAGCATGTTTCTTGTTCCAATCACCTGACTCACCTGACCTTGTTCCATGTGACTTCTTTTTGTGCCTATGAATGAAGAGGGGTGTGAAAGAACAGCAATTTGGGGATGTAGAAGAAGTGAAGAAGAAGAAAAAAAGAAAAAAACATCGAGGGAGGTGCTGCCAGCCATCCAAAGAGATGAGTTTGAAAAATGTTTCCAAGAATGGAAGTACTTTGTAAATGTATGAAGTACTTTGTAAATGATATGGTTGTTTTGTAAAAAAAAAAAATTAATACATATCTTTGAAAAGAAATTCTGTGCTTTTTTTTTATTTTTGAGTATCCCCTCATACATCTCCCAACAAACAAACTCACTACTGTTGAGTCAAATCCAATCTTTAGTGACCCTACAGGGACTTGTTCCTGTGGGTTTCCAAGATTATAAATCTTTGGGGGCGTGGAAGGCCTCCTCGTCATCTTTCTGCAGTGGAGCAGCTGCTGGTTTTTAACAGCTGACCTGGGGTTCACAGCCCAACTGACTGGTAGCCACTTGCTGGTCGTGAGTCTGATTTCTTCGGTGTTAAGACTGGAAGGAGGGTACGTCTTCCTTGGCTCAATTAGAAAACAAACAATAGCAATAAAGAAAAGCACTTAATTGTCATGACTTATCTTTTTTTCACACATTAAAATGGTAAATGAAAATGCCTTCAAATTACCAAGCCAAAAAAATGTCTTATCAGAAAACAATGGCAAAAGAAAGAAAGAAATGGCAAACCAAAAGCCTAGTGGTGATCTCTTCCAATAAGTCTATTCAAAAATCATTCTTAAGATTATTTTCTTAGAGCAATGTGTGTTTACTGCTGCAATCTCCCTACCTATCATCAGCACCCGATGATTCATGACTTGCCTTGAGCTTCCAAGTCAAGTTTGTAAAGTTTGTAAACTGCACTGAAATTAGGGAGCTCCCAGTCACCTGTCATTTGCTCATTCCACTGGGTTTTTGCATTTCCAGCTGCACTTCCTCAGTAAGGCTCGGCTCGAGTTCCCATTTGGCCGAAGTAAGAAGGAGAGAGAAAAGCACCAGCCAGGTATTGAACAGCAGTATGACCCAGGGCCAGCCCTCATGAGTCCACCTTTCCTAACTGAACAACTCCCAAACATTTCCTGTCCCTTTCCTGGGTTTTATTTTAAGCCCCATTTACTGAGTGTTACCGGATTGAATAGTGCCTCTCCTCCCCCACTCCCAAATGTGCTTTCTAAAGCATAACCTGGATGCTATCATTATCTTTGGTGAAGGTTGTCTTTGTTATGTAAATGAGGCAGGATTGGGGATGAGCGCTGAGATGAAGCAAGCAAGAAGAAGAAGCAGAGTTGTCACTGCAGAAACTGGAGCCCCTGGACCAATAGATGACACCACAATTAAGGGAGAACAGGCTGAAGTTGTCAAGGCTTTTATCTAGCTTGGGTTCACAATCATTACTCATGAAAGGGACAGTGAAGAGATCGAAAAGCAAATCTGTTGTGCCAGACATCTCCAGAGTACTGAAAAGCAACAATGCTCCTTGGAGGACGAAGGTGTGCCTGACCCAAACCCATAGTATTTTCCATTGCCTCATGCACGGGGAAGTTGGACACTGAATAAGAAAGACTGAAGAAGCCGCAGTGGACTGTGATGCTGGAGAAGACTCTTGGACGTGCCGTGTACTGCTAAAAGGAGAGACTCATCTATCTTGGAAGAATTACAAGCAGAGTGCTCATTGGAGGCACGGATGCATCTTTCATATTCTGGACTTGCTGTCAGCAGAGACCAGTCCCTGGAGAAGGACATGGTGCTTGGGAAAGCAGAGGAGCAGCGTAGGAGAGGAAGGCCCTCAAGGAGACGGATGCACAGTGGCTACAACAATGGGCTCAGGCTTAGGAACAATGCTAAGGATGGCACAGGACAGTGCAGTATTATGTTCTGTTGTGCATAGGCACCTAACAACATAGGACATAGTAACATGACCCCATAGGTTTATAC
The DNA here is from genome assembly GCA_004026705.1 of Nesogale talazaci. Classification (NCBI taxonomy): domain Eukaryota; kingdom Metazoa; phylum Chordata; class Mammalia; order Afrosoricida; family Tenrecidae; genus Nesogale; species Nesogale talazaci. The sequence goes on along the minus strand of PVJH01023135.1, from coordinate 18,738 downwards.
GTCTTTACAGATGGCCGTCTCTTGCTCACTCAGAGCAGCTGATGGGTTTGAGCGGCTGATCTTTTGATGAGAAGCCCATCACTTTATTCCCTGCGCCACCAGAGCTTCTTAGAGCTGTGGAAGAAGGTGGGATGGTTCCTCCTCTCAGGACCCTTGGATTTGATCCCAGAAGCAGGAGGATTGGTGAGACTTCCAATGGGAGAAGTGAGCAGTCACAAGTGTGTGATCTTTTAAGCTACTCGGGCAGTGTGCAGAGTGGGACTGGCACTGGCCAGGGCTCAAGTCGAGCTGAAGAGCTCATCAAGACCAGAGGAGGGGAGTGGAGAGGAGAGCAAGGGGAGCCCCCAGGGCCGATTTCAAAACAGAGAAGGGGGCATATGGCCACTCTCTGGTTCCTGAATTTCCTGACTGCCTCTAGCCCAACTTCGATGAAAAGTTGAGATCGCTAGAAGAACACCAGCTTTTCCACAGCATTTATTTACATGAAACCCAGGAGGTTCTTAACGAGTGGATTGTCCGAGGAAGAAAGACTTCCACTAAAGGGCTTGAAGGAAAATCGAGGAGGACAACAACTGGGAAACCCAATGTCTAAGAAGATAAGATTTAAACTTAAAAGTGCCCAGGTTCTTTCAGAAAAAAAAAAATCACTGCATCTCACTCAGTTTATCAAAGAAAGCATAGGGGTTATTCACATTTTTATATGCAAGATTGTGTGAGGGACATAGACTGTAAGGGGGGAGGGTTATTTGTGACATAATATCTGCCAACTTCTCATACCTGCCAGAGACAAAAACACGGTAAAAATACAATTTCTTTTTTTTTCTTTTTTTTCTTTTTTTTTGGTTTTTGGGCATCACTGCTCTCTGGTGGTGGGAGTAGGAGGCCCAGCCCCACTGCTGGAATTGAACCTCCGTCCCAGTGGGCCGCAGTCCCGCGCACAACCACTGCGCCACCGGGGCTCAGCCCAAAATACAATTTCTTAAGCTGGTATTCCATGATGCCCAGCTACCTGACATGATCGCTGACGACATAATAGGTGCATAAGCAAATCTGGTCAAGAAAGCTGATGGTGTCCAGCTATCAAAAGAGATAGATGGCACCTGGAGTCTTAAAGGCTTGAAGATAAACAAGCAGCCATTTACCTGACAATCAACAAAGTCCACATGGAAGAAGCACACCAGCTGTGTGATCATGAGGTGTTGATGGGATCATGTATCAGGCATCAAAGACCCCAAACAAGAGAAATCATATCAACGTGAATGAGGGGGAGTGCAGAGTGGAGATCCAAAGCCCATCTGTAGACAATTGGACATCCCCTCACAAAAGGACCACCAGGAAGAGACAAACCAGTGAAGATGCGGTATAACACCATTAAAACACACAACTTTCCTCTAGTTCTTTGATGCTTCCCCCACCCACACTATCATGACCTCAATGCTACCTTACCAATCTGGTTAGACTGCAGCATGTACACAGGTAGAGCTAAGACCTGGAAACACAGGGAATCCAGGGCAGAAAAACTCCTGAGGACCAATAATGGGAGTTGTGATACCAAGAAGGTACAGGGAAGGTGGGGGGAATCGATCACGATAATCTACAAGTCACCCCCTCTCAGGGGGATGGGCCACAAAAATGTGGGTGAAGAGCATAGGTCAGCATAAGACATGAAAAAATAACAATAAGTTATAAATTCTCAAGAGAACATGAATGAATGAGGGAGGTGGAAAATGAGAAGATGATACCAAGAGCTCAAGTAGAAAGAAAATGTTTTGAAAATGATGGCAACATATGTACAAATGTGCTTGACACAATGTATGTATGTATGCATGTATGTATGTATTGTGGTAAGAGATGTGTGAGCCCCCAATGAAATAATTTTTAAAAATACAATTTCTAGGCTGTGACTCACTTCATTAATTAGGAAAATGTACATACAAATAGCTTTGAGGTGGGGAGAGCTTCTTGCTAAATAAAAGCCCAAAGAACAAGGGGTGGGGGTGCTCAATAAAGATTCTTTCCTTAGAATAGACATAAGTTGTTCTAAAGGCAGTAAATATCAATCAAAAAAAAAAAAAAGAAACCAAAACACCAACCAACAAAACGAAACCCGATTCTCCTTGTGAATTTTACAAACGGTTCTAATTGAACGAGCATGTGTTTTCTCAGTAGAAGATAAATGGAAACATTGTCTTTCTGGCCAGCAAATTAAACTAAAGGGATTTTAAAAGCCACCCCAGAGCCTACCTGGTTTAGGTCTTGCCAGATAAAAGGGATGAGTTTTTAATCACCCACTATTAATTTGCTGCTAATACGCTGTGTCTCCCGGCCCCTTAGATCCCTCCCTTCCCTCCACTCTGAGGTGACTAACTTTTACTAGTCTGTTATCATTTTATGAGCCCCAATCGCAGCCTGGTAAATCTGCAATGACCAGCCTTCAAGCTCTGAATTTATCAAAGCAGAACAGAAGGTAGAGAGCGCTGCAAATCACCGCCAGCCAGGCCACGCATAGCTCAGGGCTTTCCTCTCTATCCCAGTTGTTCCCCTAAAACTCGCCACCGTCTCCTCACAGAGAACAGCAGCTTTCTCCATTAGGAATCCTCAGATACTTTCCTTAGCCGAGTAACCAGAATGGGAGTCACACAACAAACACAGAATCAGCTGAACACAGATTTCTCACAAAACACTGGTTGACGCAGGTCACCGGAATCAGATTAAATTGGTTTATTGGGATGGCCCTTCTATTTCAGAAACATAATTCCCCAGTGCTCTCCCATTTACTGAGTGGCTGGAAGTAAAACAGGGTCAAATGTAAGCTGCATCCAAAAGAGAGGCCAAGGAGCATAGGGGTTGTGATGCCCAGTATCCCCCAGCTATGGCTGCAGACCACCCCCACTCCCACCCCTTGGGAACTCCATCTCCCCCATGATCACCAGAACTCTTCCCTGCACTCCTCTAAGGCAGCATCACAACCACAGACCGACTTGACGACCTGAAGAAGTGGTCCTAGGGCCAGCACGACCAAGCCCAAGTCTGTGGGTCTTCTGTATGCCGTCCTTTGACTAATGGAGAACATCACAAGGCCTCGTGGGGCCAAAGAGATGATGCATTTTTAAAATGTCATCCATCCTCAACACTGGATGATGAGAAGCAGACACAGAGACAGAAACATTTGTGACAACAACCTGAAGAGGTTTCTCTGTGCATTGTTCTTCTACAGAGAAATATGTGAAACCTCTGGGGGCCTCTCCCAAGGAAGGTTTGTTATCATATTCTTCTGATGACTGTTTGTGGGGAAGGGAAAAAAATCCGTTTTCCCGGAGATAAGAATTCAAATATGATAGGGACACCAACTCCTTTTGTTATGAGTGTACTGATGGAGAAAGCCGGTGAAAGTCTCTCTACACAAGTCACCCTTGCATCAGTAAGCCCAGGGATTTATGGAGCATTTCTATCCCCCAGACACTGGGCAGATGACATAGGCCCTGGTTATGTGTCCCATCTTATTCCTGTTGCAGCCTGGCCTCTGAGACTTTGCACACATTGCAATGTTTTCATTCCCTGTGAAGTCTGAAAACATTCGGCTCAAAAATCCAGCCCTACCTTCAAGAAATGGCCCCTCTGGCTTGGGTTAGATGCCCCTTGTCTGCTCTCCTGGGACCCTTCTCTTCCTCCATGATCCTATTCTGATTGTCTTTCCCCTGGAAAAGGCTTTTAAAGACAGGTGTCCATGGGCATCCCCAGCCTGTGTCAGACTGAGGTGCTCCACAGGCTTCTGTTTCTCTACATCTCATCAAACTAGAACGGAGGCCTTAATCCAGGGGTCTAAGACCATCTTGAATTCTCGGAGACCTCATACAAAGGCAACAATGGCACTCCTGAAGGTCTTGGTGTGCATTTCCAGAAGGATGCAAAAGTCATTGAAGTCACACCCTATTTTGACAAGTGAGGATCTAGGTGTAGACCACCACTTGTAGGTGATCTAGAAATCATGCGCATGAGAAGATTTGGATTTGATGGTGTGTTACATTGACCCACCTTCAAGACTGGTTCATTACAGAGTCACTGACTGCGTGCACTGGAGGGTGTGCCTGCTCATCTCACAATACTGCTATGAAATGATGCTGCCTTGAAGCCCTAATAACTCAGATGGTGGGAGTGGGGGACCAATGTAGCTAAACTTCAAAAAGCTCCCTGGAGGTCCTGATCCCAGTTTAGGGTTGAGCGAGGGGGCAGGATCAATGTAATAGCCCCTGCAATGGATGGAAACAGGAGAGTGGCATGTGCCTCCCCAGGTGACACAAAGGGAAGACCCACTCACGGAAGAAGCCTCCTTTGCAAATGCCCATCTTGCATCTAGTCATGAGAGTGCCAGAAAAGTCGTCTTCCAAACTGGTAATGTCAACCCAAGAGAGGGCAAAAGACAAAAAGGGGCTTCTTCTTGATGGCTAAGAACCAAGGAGACAAACTCACATGCAATGTCTGCCGAACAAAGCATGATGGGATCTGGGATTTCAGCAGAAAGCCTAGAGGCCACAGAAGGTGGTGTTCCTGTGTCCATGGAGAACCATCAGGTGTGGCAACCAGGTCTGGGACTATAAAAATATGTCCTTGTTTTCCAGAGACTCTGCTGCCAAGATTCATGGCCCTGTCAATGTCGCCACACATAAAGCCGGCCACGTGGTGCCATTTGAGATCTCCTCTTTTCTCGAGATTGTTATAGATACTTCTTGGAGATGGCCGTGCTAGCTGCCTATTCTCTTTTTGAAAACCAAACAGGAGCGAGAAAGAACCAGGTAGGTGCTCAGCCATCTGCAGGAGCAGCCGAGAGAAGAAAGCGTCCAGACTTTGACCTGTTCTTGAGGATATTTTTCGTTTACACAGGCAGGGTTTCCAGCTGAGTTCTAGCTCACAGCACTCCAATGCCATTTTTGAAGAATGGCATACAAAACCCTTCGGGGTTCTACTGACTAATCACCCAGGCCCCCGTCTCCCATCCCCATACTCCTTGAGGTTCCAGGCATCGCCTGACTTCTAACAGGCTTCTAGGTTTTTCTTTGAATGCACACCCACACCTACACACAATCCTCCTGACTTGAAGCCTCCGCCCTCCACTCACCCGTTCCCTGCGCTGTTTTGAATGGCTTGTTCATGCATGCCTCTCCCACAGGCTTTGGTTCCTCAAGCACAGGAAACTCACCTCCCATATCTCCAAGTCACAGCATCTAAACACACGCCAGCCATGCCTGTCTTTGGTGAATTAATATGGGACACAAGCCCTGCTACCACTCAATTTCAGACACGTCTTCTGGCTTTTCATGTGCTCTGGCATTTCAAGGGACCAGAGCAGCAATCATAAAAAAAGGCCTCTAAAGATTAGCCCTGTAACACAAGACAAAGGAGTCAGACTTGAATCTACATATCTGGGTGGGGACTTCACACTAGCTAGACCTTTATTAGCAAGATGGAATGAAATGCAGCTCTGTGTGAGCTTCCCTTTCCCTCTAGGATAAACCCTCATAGCCTTTCCCACCATCACTTCTCTGTCAGTTTGGTCACATTATGAGGACTTGCTTGTAGCTGCGCTGCCACCACTATTTCAAATGCCAGCACAGTCACCCGCAGTGGACGGGTTTCAGTGGAGTTTTCCGGACCAAGACAGATTAGGATGAGAGGCTTGATGAACAACTTCTGAAAACTGACCAGTGAAAATCGTATGGGTCACAACAGAATCATCCAGAGTGCTAGACAGGGAGCCCACCGGGCGGAAAGCAAGAGTCCTGTTGGCAGGGTCAGGTACGCGGTGGGCTGCTAACCTCACCACAAGGTTGGTGGTTTGAACCCATCAGAGGGTCTTCTAGAGAAAGATGAGACTATCTGTCCTATAAAGATATACAGTTTCCAAAAGCAAACCAGCCTCACTGATAGTTCGTGCGGACTCATAGGGTCCCTACAGGGCACGGTAGAACTGCCTCTGTGGATTTTCAAGACCGCAAAGCTTTACAGGATTAGTAAGCCCCATCTTTCTCTGAGGAACAGTTGGTGCTTTTCAACTTCTGACATTGCAGTCAGCCCAATGCATAACCACTAGACTTCCAGAGCTCCTATATAGAGCTTGGGAAACCCTACAAGACAGTGTGTCCCAAAGTGAGTGTTTTCATCTGTCTCCTGTGTCTCCTGGGGGGGGGGGGGGGGAGAGACACAGAAGAGTTGCAAAAGTAGGTCATGCACACTGTATCCTGGATTATGTATAGGTGTGTAGGTGTGTATTAATTAATAGTACAGGCTATGTACTATGAGTGGTCAGGAAGGCACAGAGTAATGTTTCCTCCCTGAAAAGGGGTCAGTAGGCCAAATAAGTTTGGGACTCACTAAACTCACTGCCACCAAGTCAATTCAAACTCTCAGGAGCCTACAGACAAGTTGATTCTTGTTCACAGGGAATCCCTGTGGATTCCTGAGATTATGACCCTTTAGGGTGGTTTTGATCTGAGGACCTTGTGGCTAGCAGCCCAACATGTAACCCAAGGCTCTCATCTGTGCTACATAGGGTCACTATGAATCAGGTAGATTTGATAGCAGTGGGTTTGGCTTGGTGGCTTAAGTTGGAAGTACTCAAAATCTACAGCGCCCACAACAATGGACTCGAGCACATTCACCACACTCACCCCTGTGAAGATGGCGCAGGCCTGGCTGAGCCACCTTGTGTTCTGGTGTCCTGGGGGGAGTGGGGTGTCACATGAGTTGGAGACAAGTTGAGGGCACTGACAACAACAGTCATCCTTCTGAAGCACCCCCACCGCCACCCCAACAGCTCCCTCTTTGTCTGAGCATGGCCCCACGCATCTACAGATCACTTTAAACCTCCTCCGGGTAACATCTACATTCCTGGCAGGACAGAAATGCTGCCCCCACTTATTAAAGAAGCATGAGAACATCCAGTTTAGGACAGCACACCCCCAGGCAGTGCACATCTGCCATCCAAGAGCCACTGGAGTTCCCCGACTTCCCCTCCACCTTCACACTGAGCAGTCTTACCTGGCTTCTGTGCACCTTTCTTGGAAAACACACACACACACACACACACACACACACACACACACTGTAGGCTTCCCTCCACCCCTCTTAGAGAGTTGGGGGCTCCTTCCTCCCCCACTCCTTAGGTCTTTACCAGGAAGACTCCTTGTCACCTACTGACTGTCACCCTAGTATCTTTGGCCCTTTTGGAGGTTGATGTCCTTTGTGCTAATTAACATCCTATTCCCAACTGGAACTTGCCTCTCTGCTAAAGACAGCACCAGCTGCCAATTCCCTCTCCCTTCCCCAGTTGACCTTTGCCACCATCTTCTACAACTCCCATAACCACATGGTTGCCCCACAGACTCTCACTTTGTGGATAAAACAAACATATATCCCCCCCCACCCCGAAATCATTTGGTCGCTGATTTGCAGACTCCATGCCCCATTACTTCCTCATGCTTTGATGTGTGTTGTCTACAAACAGGGGTGGACCGACTCCCAGGTGCCTACAGCACGAAGCCAGTAAAACCAATACATTAACATTGGTACACTACTACAGTTCCCACACGTATTTTGTCCCGGGGGTGGAATCTAGGGTAATATGTCATATTTACACGCATGTTTCTTTAGTCTTCTTCAATCTGAAAACGTCACTTGGTCTTTCCTTGGTTTTTATAACCTTGGTAGTTCTCCAAATTACCGGGAGTTATTTTGTAGAATGTTCTCCAATTTAGATCTGTCTGATGTGTCTTCTCAGGAATAGATTCAGAGTGTCCAGTTTGGGGCTTTGGCAGGGAGGGTGCAGAAGCGATGCTGTAATTTTCTTGCACCTTCGATAACTTGTGTCTCCTGGGTTTTTTCCACTGCTGAGCGACTCTAAGCATTTTGTCGGGGGGAAACTCACTCTGAGGCTATGAAAATATCCTGGTTCCGCACCAAACTTGCACCCACTAATCTTAGCAAGCTTTAAAACATTTCTTGCCTGAATTAATGGTATCAATGAGGGGTGCCAAATGCTTTCAATTTCATCCTTTCTGCTACACACTTTTTAGCTGGCATTTGACTGAAGGTAGAATGCCCTCTTCTCCTTATGTATCGATATTTGTAGAGACCCACAGATTTTGTAATAGTCAAAGAGCTGAAATCCTTTACTGCTATATTTAGTTTGATGACAAAAAGGTTCCAAGTTTGGTCAGGGTAACTTCTGACTTCTACGTCCTGTTCCATGCCCTCGGCCCCCATCATTCCTTACTTGGCAGCACAAAAACATACAAGTTATACTTCGCCTGCCCCAGACCTGGGATCGCCCATTTCTCCAAAGAGCCCTAGTTTCTCTTAGTGAAGAGTGGTAGTTAGAGACCAAAACCTTGGTGATGGGCATGTGCCCTGGCCTGGGGTGCCATTCATCCCAGGCCATCAGTGGGCACAGCTGGGAAATGCATGAGCTAGACACATGACGTCCAAACCCTTGCTCCCATGAAGCAGGTAGAGCTCAAAAATCAGTACAATCTCTGGTTTCATACATACACACAAAACCAGGTATTGCCCAGTCAATTCTCACTCACGGCAGCCCAAAGTGTTGCCCAGCAGATGTGAGCTCCACAGAGACTATGGTAGTTACATAATCTCCTGTCAACTCGTGAAGAAGTGGGGTCTAGCCTGTCAATCAGGTCACAGCTTAATGACATCCTTTTAGAGGCACGAGGAGATAAATAACTCACGGGATGTCAGAGCCACACTCACTCTCTTCTTCATCTACCTTCACAAGACATCAGGAGCTATGCTGATGAGTCCTAGAGCTGGAAGAGCCAGGTGGAGATCTACACCAGTGCTGATATGCTTCCACTGCCACTGGATCCACAAGACTTTTCACCACTGGCCTGTGATCTTCCTGCATTCAGCATCATTGCATGTGTTACATGCATCTGAAGAGGAATTTACAGACTGGTATCAGGCATAATGGCAAATATCAGACTTATGGACTTGATCTGGACTGGGCTGGTATGTTTTCTTAATGTACAATTACGCTTTGATATAAAACTCTCTCCTAAATACATATGTATGTTGATTTGTCTCTCAAATCAACCAAGACTAACACAGGGACCTAATGTCTGTCACCCTTCAAAAGTAGTTCACCAAGCCTTCTGCCAAGGCACCTCTAGATCAGGGCTGAACCCTCAACCTTTCAGTTAGTCGAATACTTAGCCAATTGTTTATATGACGTACAATAAACTAGAACAGAAATGCAGTTATATCGATGCCGCCTAACATAATGTTACAAACCCTGCTGCCATCAAGTTGAATTCAATTTACAGGAAACCTCTACAGGTCCCCAGGACTCTAAACCTTCACAGGGAAGCCATTCTCCTCTTTCTCCCAAGAACACTTGGGGGCAGGGGGGAGGAGAGCCCATGGTGCCAACGACTGTACTGATGTTAGCAAGCAAGATGTTTTCACTGTGGAAAACTAAAAAGAAGCAAAAAAAAAAAAAAAAAAAAGCCTCACTCATAGCATCCCTGAAAGAGTGTGTAGAACTGCCCCTGTATGTTTCCAGGACCGTAACTCCTCAGAGAAGTGCAAAGTCTGGTTACTCGCCTGAGAAGTGACTGGTGGTTTCGAACTGCCAACTGTGGAGCCCGATCCATAACGGTTGTGCCAGAGATGTCAATATTGGGAAGAGGAGCGGTGGGGGAGAACGGTTCTGCTGCATTTAGACCCAAAGCATACAGATGTACTCCTGATTCAATAGCTCCTTATCTAGGCTTAACTATGTATATGTTAACCTTTGCCCATTGATAGAATCTGTGTACCCATAACAATTACCCCACTCATTGATTTCTAAACCCTATTTCCCACGAGACAGAACCAAGAATCCTTCGGGCAAAGGCTAGTCCAATACCCACAACTGCAGCTGGTCTTCTCTTCTCTTTTTGAGTAAGCCCCTGGCCCCAAAGAGCTGTGGCTGTAAGGGGTTAAGTGTCAGGGAGGGGTGTCCTCTTGGAAGTCCTCCCCTTCAAAGTCATCTACACAGCTCTGGCGTGTCCCTTAAGCATTTGCTTCTTACTTCAGGATCCTCTGTGGACATCAGATCCACCTAGGTTTCCGGAAGCCCAAGTACTCAGAACCACCTTTCACACAACCCCACCCCTGGACAATGGAGGCTGAGCATCTCCGCTTCCCGTTTTTTGCCCAAGGAGAATTCTCTCAACAGGGAAGCGGTGCCAATCATAGCCCCTCTTCTGGTACACATTAGTCTCATGGGACTCTGTCATCTAAGGGGTCAAGAAGGCTGAGTGGAACTGTGGGGTCAGTGCCGGAATGCTCACACCAGGTGGCGGGTCAAATTCACCAACTGCAGCGGGAGAGAGAGAGATGAGGAGGTCCGCTTCCGTGGAGTGCACCACCTCAGAAACCCATGCCAGCATCCCTTTGAGTTGAAACGCCCTTAGCAGCAGTGTGTGTAAGTGTTTCAGGGTTTCAGGTTGTATAGCAAAGTGATACGGGCCCTTGAGGGCTTCTGGACCAAGGGGAGTCCTGCTGGCCAGGTCTGAGTATCCTCCTTTCTAAGCCTCTGAAAGGAGTTGCTTACAGGCACTCTGTGGATACTTCCCTTCCCTTTACGGCCTGGCTTCCACTCCCAGGGGCATGTAGCCACCTGGATCACATCCTAACCTCTGCTGCTACCACCCAGTAGGGGAGAGAGGAGGTGGGAGGGCAGAGCCAACAGAGGATACAGGGGCCCATGGCTGGGGCAGGCGAACCAGTCAGGCCTGGCCCATTCCAGATGCTAACCCCACTTCGGCTTCTAATATACATGCTGGGTGTTTAATTATGGTGCCAGGCTAACTACCAGTGATTTCTAGTGGGCTACCATAAAATGTCACCACAAGGCCTATCATGTTGGACCTTAGCGCTTTCATTTTCCCAGGGTGGGTGAGGCACGTAATAAATATCTCCAGCCTTGCGATGTGATGTGACACTAGCTATTAAGGCTCAAGGAACCAATATCCATGAAACGGTCCCTGATCCATTAATAACCGTTACGAAGTGTCAAACTCCATGGCGGTGCTGGGCCACACACCCCATATTCTTTACTTAAGAATAAATAGATGGGTGAGCATGCGCCTGGCCTGGCTTCTTCCTGGTGCAGAGCGGGGAGCTCCTGGTGACCTTGACTTCCAGCACAGGTCCATCCGGAATCTAGGCTGCTACTGTTTGGCCTCAGCAGACTCTGCCCGCTGAGGTTACGGCACCATCCCGAAGAAGTCACGAGGGGTACCAGAGACCTCCACCAAACAACAACAAAAGCCCATGTGTTCACAAGTCCGGACATCATGGAATCCAACCACTGGTCTCTCCATGGGAAATCCAGGACCTGAACCCTTGACTCAGGCCACTGCTCCTCCACCACCCCTGCTCGGAAAATGCAGATTTCATCATAGCAGGAGTGATGTGTGTGCACGCACCAAGCCGGCCTTAATCATTCTTCCACTTAAGGTTGCTTCCCTCTTCCTGCCCTTGTGAATGAGGCAGAGCCCTCCCCAGGCTTGCTTCGGGTGTGCAGACCGAGGAGAGGGATTACTGAGTCATGATGAAACCGTGAAAGAGCCGGAAGGATGGGGAGGGCATTGTGCTGAGTGAAGTTAGTCTGTCAGCAAAGGATGCCTATTGCATGTGACCACAGTGAGAGAAAATAAAGAGATGTGTGTCTTCATCCCAAAGGAAACAGACTTCGGACCACCAGGAATTCAAGGGAAGGGGACACAATCGGCTACAGGTAGACAGGTGCGAACTTGAATGAAAACCCAAACTCGGCAAGTCGAGGCGGACGCTCAGCAACCCTGTCAGGCAGAAGAGGACAGCCCGGTGAGTTTCTGAGCCTGCCGCTCTTTACGGGAACAGAACGCGTGCCTTTTCCCCCTGCAGTAACTAGTGGTTTCGAACTGCTGACCCTTACGGTCCTGAGTCCAAGGCATAACCACTGTGCATCTGCCACGAGGGATCCTAGCTTGGATAAGAAGGAAGATAATATCCTTTAAGTGAGAGCGGAGTCAAAAAGGAGAAGTGACAAAGGAACTACGGGCAGGTTTGATAAGTGGTTGAATACGAACAGGATGGTCTGAGAGATTAACGCCTACCTAATTTACAATTAAAAAAAAAAAGCAGGTTCTCTGATAGGGGAGTCTTCAGATTCTGCATCTCTGAAAACCCTCTTCCCCCCAGCGAAGTCAATGCTGCTTTAAGTGGAAGGTTCTAGAGCAGGGACGAATAGTAAATATTTACAATTTGGGGGGCCAGACAGCTTCTGTCTGAACAACCCAACTTTGCCTAACTCTGATGGAGAGCAGCCATCAAGACTATGTAAACACACAGAATGAAACCTTTTACCAGGGCAGGCTGAACTTGGCTGCACTAAAAGGTTATCATATTTTCAAGCCAGAACATGGAAGGGAACAGCAAACACACACATACGCACGCACACACGCACACACACACACACGACTCAATTCCGAGATCTGGCTGTTATGGTTGTTCTTAACTCCTGGAGGTCACATTTATTTTTACCACAAGTTTTTTCTATTTGCTTTGTTATTACCCAGCCAGCCATTCCCCTTATTCCATTCCCCCCTGCTAAACTGAACTACTTGCTGTAAAGATGCCATTGTTCCATTTTTCAGGCAACAAAGTCCGGGTCAGAAGCACTGACCATCGCACACCCTGCCTGAAAGACCTTTTGTTGCTTCTCTGTCCTGTTAGCTGACAATTGACCACACACCAGATGCAAAACAGCACATTCCTTCACCCATCCAGGCGGCCAGTATCTCCAATGTAGGCAGCCCATAGTTTTAGGGAGCCTGGCAGCGGCTTCCCCTCCAGCCCACAGCCACCAGGGCTGAGTCTGCCTGGAGACCTGTTTTCACACAAATCAAGACCCCCACCAGGCTCCTCTCCAGCCTCTTCCCTCCTCTCCTCCATGGCAAAGAGTCAGAAGCTTGACAATTGAATGTTTCCCTAGGTGAGCGTCACGGGGTCCAGGGAACCCCATTCCACGCCAGCAGTCCAGCTCCAGAGAGTGAAAGTCCTGCACCTGCATTTTTCCTCCTACCTGTCTGACCATGTAAACAAGGGACCTGTGAGGGTCACTGACCCAGGTCCAACTCGGGGTGACGTTATGTCTCAGAGCAGAATGGGCATAGGCGTGTGTGTGTGTGTGTGTGTGTGTGTTCGTCCTTCGGATCCTGTAGCCATCCTACTAAATGCATTCAGCATCTGCCCCACCCAGGCCCCTCAGAACTGCCTACTGCTGTTCAAAAGCACACACAATACTTAGGTGCTTGGAAACACACAAAAGTCTAAACTCAACACTATATAAATGATGTGTACCATTTAGTACAACAACTAAAAGTCAAAGTCATGAACGGATTTTTCTTTCTTCGTTTTTAAAAAGCTAAAACAAAGTTGTATACAACTAACTCAAAAAAAGTTATGAGTTGTACAATATGAGAACACCAGGAAAAACAGACCCTTCCTGCGGCCTACGAAGTCCTTGGCTGTGACTGCTCTGGTGAAGACCGTGGCTTTGCCAAGACTGTGGGCAGTTCTCCTCCAGCTCAAAGTCAACTCAATGGGACCTAACAATCACCACTTCCCCTCTTCACCATGGCAACAGGAGACCACTCACAACCTGAGACCACAGCAGTCAGACAAGGTGGGTCCGTATTGCTGGTGTCTGAGAAATGGCTGGGACTGTCGAAGACTCCTAGGAGCGTTTATCAACTGGGCGGTAAGTTTCCATTCTGAAATCATTAGCCACCACAGGCCAATCAATTATTCATCTCATTTCAACCCAGTAACTCTGAGGGTTAGAAAACAATAAAATTAACAACACCACAGGTCTATAGGTAAGTGTTTGCTGAAAATGTCTCCAAGGAGACCAATAAGATGCAATGAAATTTGATTTCTCCAGGGAATGCATAAAATGCATTTTAACTCAGTTTTTAAAGGCTTCCATGACCTTTAGATAGTCACAATGGCCTTGCAAAAAGGCATTTATTCACCTACTCACCCTAGCGATTAAAATTTATGTAGGGCAAGTAACAAAGAGCCTATTTCAATCATTTCATTCCCTCTGTTCCTCCCGAGGGTCATAAGTGGACACAGGGGCATATGGACATGAAGGATGGGGGCCACACTGCGAGCTTTTTGTATCCGTAGGGAGGTTGCCCTGAGGTGATGTCCTTATTCACTTGTAGAGCAGGCAAGCATTGGTTGTAGTGTGCTAGAAAGAAATGGTGGGGGCGCCAACAAAGACTGGTTTGACAAAGAAGATAACTCACAGGCTGTGGCCACCACCACACACTGGCCCACATCCGACACCCTTGGCCACCAGCATGGCCATCTGGGAGGCACCGATGTACTCAGGGTTTTTGTCTGGTTCATGGCCTATGCTTGACCTTTACAGTCTCTCTTGGTGGAACCCCTCAGTCACCGTTCAGGTCTGGAAATGAATCCACTCCCATGACTCAATTTGGAAACAAACAATAGGCAGATCTATTGTGCACAAGTGAAGCATGCATGCCTAAGAATAGCTCACTGTTTTAGAGTAAAACTTTAGAATCGCTAAAGTTCAGAAGGATAAGAGAGGGGGAGGAGGAACAGACACAGGACATGTGGGCAGAAAGTAAGGTATAGTGTAGGGATTGCAATTATAATCAAAATCATACAGTGAAGGGATGGGGAAAGAGGGGCAACCCATCAGAAGGTTGGATATAAAACCCCCAAGGGGACAAATGACAGAAATGTGGGTGAAGAGAGACCACAGATAGTGTAAGATATGACAAAATAACAATAACAATATATAATTGATCAAGAATTAATGAGGGTGGAAGGATGGTGAGGGAGGGGGGAAAGGGAAGCTGATACCAAGGACTCAAAACATCATTTCATGTTTTGGAAATGATGACAGTAATATATGTTCAAACAGGCTTGATACAATGGATACATGGAATGTTACAAGAGCTATTGGTGGGGCTGAGCCCCGGTGGTGTAAGTGGTTGAGTGTGGGACTGCGGTCCACGGGCTTGGCAGTTCAAATCCAGCGGCAGCTCTCAGGAACCGCACTGGGTAGCGCCCACGACCAACAGAGACAGTGATTGCCCCCCCAAGAAAAACAAACAAAACAAAAACAAACAAACAAAAAGGGCTGCAAGTGTCCCCAATAAAATGATTTTTTTACACCCCACACAAAATGTGTATGAAATGTTGAATGGAAAACTGATTGGTTCTGTAGCAAACCTTCGCCCAATTGATAGTAAAAAGTTTTTAAAAACAAAACACCCCCTCTCTCTCAACATGGGATTTTCTGGGCATTCATTGGTTCACCGATGGGATCTTCCCGGGACGTTTTGCATGCCTGCATCTATCGCTATTTCTGCATCTGTATTTCCTGTGAGCGCTGCTGCAGGATTACTCAATTACACCGTGACACCTTCTCCTGCACAGTCTCTCTTCGCTCTCACAAGCACCTGTCTCTGGGAGGAAACCGTGACAGGGCCAAGCAGAAAACAACATTCCAAAAATTGTAAAAAAGAAGTGAGGGGGGCAAGAAGTAGACAAGAAAGAGGTACCCGCATACAGTTTAAAAGCAAAAAGAAATCCAAGGGCAGTAAAGCTTAACTCCTAAGCAAGCCAGGGCTTCGGGAACCAGGATACTTCTCTTCGCCCAGAGTCTGAGTTTGTGGGTGCTGTCAACCTTCCACTGCATAGTGCTTCCATACTCTACTCTGCTCCCAAACTGGCTTCGCGTAATTACATTCCGAGCTGGTAAACCACTGGCACAAAGAACCATTCCCGCAAGTGTCCTCAAGCCTGGTAACTCTGCAGAAGTGGTTCGGAATCGATGGAACTGCAGGCGCTGCACGTTCTGCCCAGAGGCTCACTCTCAAAATCCTTGCAACCATCTCAGGGCAAACCTTTCTTCCTCCTCAAACACACCCCACAGAGAAAGCAGGAAGCAGCGGCCTGACTGCAGATGCACAACCACCCTGCAGACACTGCTCGTCGTCACCCGGTGGACCACACCACTGACGTATCTAGTCCAGACCTCCAAGTGGACGTGTTCGAAGGGGAACCCCAGCCTCCCCGACCACACACCTGCTCCTCCATCACAGATCGCACTGTCATTGTTGGGGGTGCCTCTATCCTTTGTAAGCGTGGGGATCATCTGTCACCCCACCTTCCCTCACATCTCAACTGGCTCCACCCCCACCCCCGAGGAACGCTTAGATTCCTAGCTTCCTTCCCTGTCTTGCCCCCCCACCCCACCCCTCACGACATGGTCCACGAAGCTACAACCCTGTCCGCAGGACTGTTGGCAAGGCCCTGGGGCGAGTTCCCCTTTGGCGAGCTCCAGTCCTCTAATGGCTGTGTCACTGCCAGTTGTCCCTCTCCAACCCCCCACACAGCAGGTGCTCACGTGGCCCTACACCAAGCCCATCGCTTGGCACCATCTCTGAGCTTCTATCTCCTCCTGCTCCCCTCCAGCAACACTGGCACCTTCTCTAGCCGGCTTGCTGTTCCTTCTGGAAGCCCCTTCTCCCCTATATTAAATGGGCCTTGCTTCTTTACCTCCTTCAGCTCTGTGCTCAGATGACACTTCTTAAGAAGGCCTGCCTTGTCAAAAAGTGACGGCACCTCCCCAGCGCTCCCTCTTCCTCTCCCTAGGCTATTTTTCTCCAGACCCCCTCACCTCCACCCTCCTAACTTGCCTCTATTTTATCTTGCTTAGTGACACCCCACGCTTCCTTGGCAAGAACCTATGCGCTGTGTGCATTGCATCCAGAACTGGCACCATATCCCGATGGTGCAGGGCACTATCTGGTGGGTGGCTAATGATAAGGTCAGCAGTTTGAACTCCCCAGCAGCTGCACAGGAGGGAAATGAGGGGCTCTGCTCCCGGCAGATTTAGAGTCTCAGAAACCCTAGGGAGTAGGGCCCCTTGGTTCTGTTGGTTGCTGTGAGTGGGAATCAACTTGAGGGTGGTGGGCTTCAGTTTAGCTCCTGGGCTTCTAGCACGACAGCCAGCTAACACACCCAGGGGGTCGAGGAAGAAGGAGCACCGCTAGGTCTGTCCCCATTTCTCTCTGCCCCACTCCATCAGTTTTTCCAGGTTGTTTCCACAGGTCTCATGATTTTTTTTTTTTGCAAGTGGTATCAATGCTTCTATAGGTCTTCCGATCTAAGAAATCACACTACACCTTTAAATGGACTGAGAGAAGACAGAAGATTACAAATCAGACAGTCAACGAAAAGAACTTAATATTATGTCTCCACCGTGGCCTTTCCCGCCCTTAGCAGCGTGGAGGTCAGTAACAGACTAATAGCCAGCAGAGCAGCAGCCAAGCGTTTACTACGCCGCACCCCAGGAAGCTGCAAAGAGGCATCTGTAGGATCATTGAAGAAAGTCTCAGAAAGACGATATAGGCAGGTCTGTGCTGGTGAAGGCACTGCCAGGGACCAGCAGTGGTGGAAAAATCCTGATCAGAGCCCAGATAAGGTCAGAGAGGGGCACTGCCACCAGAATCAGGGAAGGCCTATAAACCCCAAACAGGGTTTGCCAGACAGGCTAATCAGCTGGAGGAGTCCTGGTGTTGTATTGGTTAAGCACAGGACTGCTAACTGCTAGGTCAGCAGTTGGAAACCAAGAGTCACTTCATGGACAGAGGAGGCTTTCTTACAATTTCAAAACCACAAGGTGCAGGGCCCTGTCCTACAGGGTGCCTCTGAGTTGGTAGCGAGGAGTTGGGTTTGGGTTTGGTGCTTAGCAAGGAAGCAGCACGGAATGCAGGAAGAGGGACGCTGAGCTGAGCTCTGTCTTCAAGGGAAGAAGGTTGTTTATCCTGCCACTGGCCAAACCCAGCCTGGAGCAAAAGGACCAGGGAGCCTGCCTCGGTACTGCAGCCACAGGGGTCCCTGAAGGCTAAAGAATGGCTAAGTGGAGAGTACTCCTCAATACTATTAGTCAGGATTCCAGCTGGAACCCTCTGACCCTCCCCTACTCATCAGCTGGGGTCAGGAGCTAATTCTGTGTTGGCCCTTGCTGTGGTCGCTTCAAAGGACCTGTTGAGGAGACAAAGGAAGAGCACAGGGAAGTCCTACACCAGTGCTTCATGGCTCCTACCCTAAGGAAACTCTTCATCAAAGCCTCTCCCTCCCCAAACAAACACTGAATGAGATGGAATGATGCAATAACTACAAAACAATGGACTCAAGCCTACCAGAGATGATGAGGCTGGGATGTGACTGGGCCACATTTTGTTCCTCTTAACACAAGGTCGCTGTGAAGGGGAGCTGAATTGAGAGGGAGAAGCAAGGAACTGAGGACTAAGCCCCTCCCCTCCAGAGCCCTTGGGTTTCTCCAGCCCTGAGCACAGTGAAACTCTGAGACTCAGTTGCAGTGTCCTATGGCCAGAGAGTCCCCCCTCTCAAAAAGAGAGCCAGCTCCACTTGCGCTACCTGGAAGTTGACCTTCAACAATTTTCCCTTAGCCCGTAATTTACAGCTTTTAGAATCTGGCATTTGTCTCTGAAGTTATTTCAAATCCATAATAAGTGGCCAATCCCTGAGCTATTACAGCCCCTCGCTATCCAATTGTAAGCACCTTAGCACCAGTGCTCCCAGCAGCGCACAGAGGAGGAATTCATTGTCCAGCTGAAGCACGTC
>PVJH01023134.1:0-35374 GCA_004026705.1 Nesogale talazaci | reverse complement strand
AGGGATGTGGGAGGGGGGCACCCCTTATGCAAATGTCTCTGTGGGGTCATTGCACTTTTGGCTTTTGGTTTGGGGACTCATGAATTACATTTTAGGACTCACCCCCATATGTTGGAGAGTGATTTAAATCTTAGAACCTGAAGCATGTTCTTCCATACAAAAGCAAGCTGTTCCCTAGGTGATATCTTATTACATCTCTGTGAGGCCAGATGCTTCTGGCTGACACAGCATGTGGTGGAGCAAATGCATCTTGTGGTGACCTTCTCCTTGTCGCTTTCCCTCCCAAACATGAAGGAAGGCAGCCTGAGGCAACTCTCTCTGAGGTTCCCTGTGGATCAACTAAGTGTCCTGTGAGTCCTTTGGTTGGAGGTGGTAGTGGAAAGAACATACATACCCAAGGAAGACAAGTCCAAGTGCAGAGAAGGTAAGGTTGGGATGAAGAAAGATTGATGATATGTGATAGAGTAGGTGATTGGAACATTCCCCTGTGGCAGCAGAGGGAACGTGTTGGAGGATTGACCCAAGAATAACTTGAACAGCTGTTCACTTTAGACTGCTCACTTCTCAAATATAAAACTGTAAAGCAAGAAATTATACCAGGAACATTGCTAAGATTAGGGTAAAACAATGAATTTATTTGTTGTATGTTTTTGTTTGCCTTTGAGTAAACAAACACATGAGAAAAGGTGAAAAATTGTATTTAGTTTTTTTTCTTCAAAGCGATGAACCTTATGGGAAAAATATATTTCTTCAAGAGTCACAAAATTGTAAGTAATTAATATATTTTCCCCCACAAATATTATGTAGCACTCTACCCTTTTCACATTAGGTCTCTCTGAAAGTAGGGGCATTTCAAAGCCTTTCACTTACAAGTGTCCTAGATTACTTCTGGTCACCATTGCTTACATTAGATTTTAGCCACATTTCAGTGTGTTTGTCAGTGCGTGTATCTGTGTCTGCCTGTGACTGTGCTAGCGTGGAGCCCATGGGTGCTGAAGGAAAGGGAACTTTTCTCCAAAGTTGATAACACATGTGATCTAAATCATATTGCATCCCTTTACATTTCTCTGGGTCTCCGGTTTCCTAATTATCTCCCACCTAAGGTTTCTATAGCTTTCCTATAATTTCTTTAGACTCAGCAATAGGAAGAATTTTTTTCCTTTGGTTTAAGCACAATATCGCTTTTATTTGCAAGGACTTTTTCTAAGGAATCAACTGAATTAGGAACCATCAAGTTTCCTTCAGTGACCACTAGCAGCTGAGTGGTTACCACTTGGGAGGTGATGTGCCCACTGCTCTATGAGCGAATGATTGGACTTTGTACTCCCTTGGCAGTTAGTCGCAGAAACCCACAGGGACAGTACTTCCCAGTTTTATAGGTCACTATGAGTTGGCATGAACTTGCTGGCCACGACTAGTTTCCTGTGGACATTCTCTCACTTGTCCTGCAGTATTTTCATTCACTATTTCAAGAGAACTACTCTTGACTTCTGTTTCTTTATTTTCTTCCAATTGTTTTTTTTTAATTGGATGAAATTAGACGTTCAGATCTCCAAGGTTTTTTCCCTCCAGAACTTCACTTCTTAGAATGTGTTGTACAAAGGTTTGACCTTCGTCAGAGTCAATGTTGCAAACTCTTCTTTCCTCTGCTTCACTGATGGCCCAACGCTAACACTTCTTTCTTGAGTCACCCTTTAATGTACTGGGCACTTGAGATGGTAATTTATGATGAACATCTCTACAATGTATTTACAGTTCCATTTAATTGTTGCAAAGGAAATGGGAAATATCATAGCATATTTGGAGAAAGCATTTGTGCTTTTTTCTGTATTTACTTCATTAGGACAAAATCTCTCACCATTTTTTCCTACAATTAAAAGATCAAGCAAATAACTGATCATTTTGTGAAAAAGTAGGTTTGAATATGTTTATATCATAAAAGATAATAAATAAGGTTTTGAATATGTTTATATCATAAAAGATAATAACCCATCATCTGTGCCTTGTAAAAATGATTTATAACCTGAACACAGACAACAAAGGATGAGAAATACTTCTCTATATCCCCAGGAGTCAATTTCCAGTGCTAGTATGAATACCTAGGTACTATGCAGAATGAAGTTCTCACTCCATTTGATTTTTTTGCTGGATTCCAATACCGGTGCGTCTTAATCCAGCAGAAAGAGTCTGTGTTTCACCATGTAAAATTTTCAACTTAACATTAAAAGCTTCTTAAGCAAATTTCCTCCTCAGTAGCATTCTCTCTTTGTATTTTCACACCTCAGATGAAAATCATTGTGTTCCTAAACCTTGCTGTTCACATGTTCTCAACTGGTTCTGAAATACTCTAGCAAAGCGTCTTTTGGAACTAGCTAATAAACAAAACAAAACAAACAAACAGACAAACAAAAACAGTCCAAACTAACCACCATTGAGTTGCTTCCAATTCATACTGACTGGACAGGGCAGAATAGAATTGGTCCTGCAGATTTCCGAGGCTAGAAGTTTATGGGAGTAGAAAGCCTATCTGTCTATCGCTGGGCCTAGTGAAGACAAACAATTACATATCCTTGCACGAAGCTTAGCCTACACAAGATTCTGAAAATTGGATAGGAATTTCTGACAATTGCAAAAATGAACTTTTTTTAGAAACTGATAATGAAGTTACTGAAATAATAGATACTTCTATTTATATCATATAAAGAAAATAATATGTAAATAAAGTAGAGCTTTTACATAATATTCTTTTCTTGGGGGATTTCTTCAGAGGGGCAAACTTTCATAAGATATTTTATGATTCTACTTTGTATTCTTGGAAAATGGGGTGATGATATTATAATTAGAACATTGTCTCATAATTATTATGTATTATATACTCATAGTATACATTTGTCAAATCTGTGATTCCTCTCTTGGAGATGTTTCCCAAGCTTCTCTGTGTGGATGGCTGCCAGCATCTCCCTCATTTTTTTCCTTCACCTCTTCGATGTTTGTCAAATTGCCATCCTTTCATGTCCTGCTTCACTTGTGGAAACAAAAAGAAGTCTCATGGAGTATGGTCAGGTGAGTCAGGTGTGTGGGGCAAGAGTGTTATGCTGTGATGTTTTGCCACAAACTGCTGTACTGAGATGGCTGAGTGAGCAGGTGCATTGTTGTGGTGGCAAAACCAAACCCCCTATGCCCCCCAAATCTGGCGTTTTCTCACACAGTGTTACAAAATCTTTCCAGAGCCTCTAAATAGAAAGCCCGATTAACAATATAACTGAGTAAATGAATTTCAAATGCACTATGAGTCGATATTTTTGTCCATTAGGGAAGTTGACAGATGTCCAGAACGAAGTTTGTCATCAATTGACATTTCACTTTTTTTCAAAACAAAAACACTCCTCATACAGTTCAGTTTTCCCATAGGGCTGTCCTGGTAAGTTGTGTTCAACACCACAACATCACAGTTTCTATGGATTTTTCCAGAACAGGAAACAAAATTTCACAGCCTTGTGCTGTTCTCTTAAATTGGCCATCACAAAAGCGAAACTGCTTTTACAGAAAAATTCACTGTGACTAGAGAGAACCTTAGCGGCAACACCACTGGGCTTACTAACTCGGAGTGCGTTGCTGGATGCTGGCCTTGTGGGAAAAGATGCATACTACAAAAACTCTGTTCCATCTAGTGTAATTCTGGTTTTTTTTTTTTTGGTTACCCCCTTATATGAGACCTGTTTTCCTTCTTTATTCAGTAGCAAGCACTGCTGAAAAAAATTCTCATTAATATGATTAGATCCAAGTTATTGGATGGTAGTGGCAATGTGCAAAAGATGATTTTTAATTTAGCCAAAAGGTAGGTAGTTTGTTTACAATTATTTGATCTCCAAACTGAAAACTCAAGACACCAGTGGAACAAATCTTCTTTTCTGTGTGATATTTCTCTCGATAGTTTCCAGTGTTCCTTCATATGTTGAATTTAAGTGAATGTGCTCCCCGCAGATGCTCTTTAAAAATCTGGGCAATCCATAAAGGTCACACAGTTTGCTTGTCACAGCAAACTTCAGGGTCTCTTGTCTGTCCATACTATTGGTATGTCAGAGGTCATTTTCAATTTAGGTCTTTTTGGTTGATTGGAACCCAGTAAAATGCATTGGGGAATTAGAATAATAGTTTTAATAATAAAACTTCTCATAAAAGGAAAATGAAGGACCTGGTGGGGTCACAGTGTTCCAGATTGGTGAGGGCCTACGATGGAAGAGATCATGCGAAGTTCACCTCAGATTCATTTTGGTAGGGGAAGCTGTCATCCTTGGGCTTTAACTACTTTGGACTCTAGAGAGTTCTTTATAAAATCAAGTTTCTTTGAGTAGATCTTGATATTCAAGTGAGTAGGTTAAACATACTTGCACTGTGATTAGAAATAAAATAATTTAATTTACTGGACCAAAGGGTCGTCACTTTACAAAGGTTACCTTTTATTGGTATTGGAATTTGATGATTACAGCCACTTCTTCATAAACTGCTGAGCTAATTCTCTGCCTCACCATCACGCAGGTGCAAGCGACAGCCTCTAGGCTTAGAATGGCACGGGAAGTTGGTCATTGGACTTTTTTGCTGGAGACCACCTTTGTAGGTCCCTTGGGGAGGGGGTCATTTTTGAGCACTCAAGTCAATCATTATTTACTGAGCTTGTGCTATGTCAGGAGCTCTGGTGGTGCAGTGGTTTACTCTTTGTGCTGCTAGCCACAAGGTCAGGAGTTTGAAGCTGCCAGCCACTGCATGGGAGAAGGAGCTCGATTCCCATAGATTCGAAGTCTTGGGATCCTGCCGATGTGGTTCTACTCTGTCCTAATAGGTTGTATTGCATCAGAGAGAACCGGCAGTGATGTTGTTTCTATGCTACATAAAAGATGACATCTGTGTCTTGGGAGAGTGTTAAGTACTTTATCTTGACTTCTTATGCATTGACTAGACATTCACATTATTTCCAGAGAAGAGAATAAGTTTTGATTTTTTCTTAGAAGAAACAGACTTTCTGAGACCCTCTTACATTGGTTTTAAGGGAAAGAACTAAGACCTTCGAAGGATAAGTAGTTTGTTCCCAACATAGCCGTATCAGCTGTGTTCTTGAGATTAGGGCCCCTATTTTGGTTTTAGCTCCAGAGTTCCTTGTACGTGTCCTGTTGGCCCTCATGGACCTTTCGTTTAAGCCCGTCTCTCTTTGCGCAGATTCTCTGGGCCAGAACTAGTTCTCTATGTAAATTTTAAAGTCTAATCTCAGTTTCCATTTGGGCTCTCCATCCAGGTTTAAATCCTGGTCCTTGGAACCATTTCTATGCTTGGCTCATTCTAGTAGCTGCCGTCCTGGCTTTTGCTTTGCCAGAGTGCTTCCCTTCACGAGCCAGTTCAAAGAGAGCCATGTGAATTCATCTTTCAAGATTCTGCTTCCTACTTCTCTTTCAAACAGTGCCCACCCCTATGCCTTCCAACCTTCAGGCCCTACTGAATGACATAGTTCCCTCCTCTGAAACCCTGTACAGATTTGTACTATGTTTTGGTGGAATAATTACTGCTGTGTACTTTTCTTTTACTTACTGTTTGATGGTGACCACTGTGTACTGAATTTAACTAATCCAGCAGTTTCCCCCAGAAGCTACTATTTTGGATGGGATCTTGCTCTCTGGGTCACATCAGTGAATGTAAAATTTATCTCTCATTATCGTTCATTCCATAAAATTGCTCCTTTACCTTCCATCTCGCTTAGAAGACTGACAGAAGTATCAACTTTTTGAACAAGCTCTCTTCAGACAAAGCTTTTGAACTCCGCCCCCCCCTCCCCTTCCTAATATGGCTCAAAGTCTGCTGAGGCTAAGATGCCTACTGAAAATATAAAAGGTTGGGTATGTGAAATCCCGCCTACTGTACTTATCACATCAAAGGTAATTATGCTATCTTTTTCTCCTAGTTTCTGGCATCAGCCACAGTTTCTTCTTTCATCATGATCGACTTTCTCTTGGCTCATTTCTTGAGGTTTTCCTATCTTCTTTAAAATGTTGAATTCATTTAGGAATATTTTATGGAAAGCAGCATTTCTCTAAGTTTGTTTTCAAGCTTCAATGAGTTGGAAAGTTTTCCTTTGAGCTTTGTTAAAAACTCAATATAAAAAAACCTTGATATTAAAAAAAAGCCAATATGATCCCTAGCCTCTAAATCACTATTTTTCCATACACAAAGAGTGTCTCTTTTTTTTTAACCTCCATGTATGTACTGCCGAAGTGAGGACAAAATTCTCCCTTTCTTAAGCCTTCCTAATGAGAGTAGGACAAGTATATTGCTGAGAGAACTTGTATTCACTGTGCAGTGATCCCAGAGACCTGGTGAAATACATGTTAGTTGAAATAAATCCATGTGTGCATTTCCCTGTCATTTACTGTAAGTTCACAGTCACATCTCTGATTCTAATCCCAAACTAAACACTTCATCTTGCCACATTTATAACTTCTTTCTACAATAGTGAATAAGCTGACTCTTATCTGTAATTTATTTACTTATTTGGTTCAGCATCCTTGTCTGTACCCAACTTCTAGCTGCCTCTGCTGGAAACTTAGCCCTCACTAAAAAGAAGAGAAAGAGGAGAAAAGAAAGAGGACAGAGAAAGCTAGCTAACCTGGACCCACCAGATCCCACCTCCCACCCCTTGCCCTGCAAGGGATGACGATGGAGAAAAAGACCTTACTCTGTTTTTGATAGAGGCCTGGGCACGTTGCATTTAACAAGCATTTAGTAAGTATTAGTGGAATAAATGAAGACTGTTTCTGGTTAAGAAAAATGATCCGGCATTATTCCAAGCTTAAGTATATTTGAAATAACAATATTCCCCCCCAAAATAATTTGGCATACCCCAAACACAACAAACCCATTGCCATTGAGTCAATGCTGAGGCACAGCAGCTCATAAACCAGAGTAGATAAGTCCTCTCTGGTCCCCACGGCTGAGTCATTTCTCTCCTGCTGAGTGACTGCTGGGTTTAGACCACCGACTTTCTGGTTGGGAACTGGGTACTTTAACCATTGTGTCACTGGACTTTCTATTTGGCATTAATTAATCTGAATACAAGATGAGATGGATAGCATTCTGAAGGACCAGAGTATAGATTGCTTTAGAAACGAAGATCTCAGTTACCCCTCTGCCTGATCTCTTCTCTGTCTTCTCTTAAGTGGTTTTAGTTTTGCCTTTCATTTTGGAGAGGTTATTATAGAAGAGCTTTCAATTGTTACAATTTCCTTAAGCATGCTTTTGGAAAAGAAGGTTTTTGTTTTTTTTTGAAGTATAGAGCATCAAAAGTTACCAGAATTTCTAAAACCAGGAATCAGTGAGCTAACCCTCTGAGAGATTCACTCAATGCTAAGACAGAGTGTTTTGCATTTACAGGATCTCCCTCCCACCTCCTTTTTACACCAAATTGCTTTATTTTGGTTACCTTAGTAATTTATTTTAACAGCTTCATGGAAAACACAGGGTTCTTAGATCTGTTTTTAAAAGATAACACTGAACTTATTTCATAGAACATCTGTAGAAGTAGTATTTTTCTACTTATTGAAATATATTTCAATCTGCTGCCCTGAATCTAAAGGCTATTTTTAGATACTGTTTTACAAATAGAGTTAGATATTTGGTTAAAAAGTGCTGTTAATCTGCAAAATTGTCTTTAAACTTCCTTTCACTTACTAGTGTAATAGTCTGATCCCAGTGAGTATTAGAGGCATTAAGAAGTTTATTACAATGGCCAGTAGAAAATTTTATTTTTTAAAGCACAACTTATCATCCTAAGCTGATAAGTGATTTATTTTAAGCATGACCTAATTTCTTCCTAAGTGTTCAGGATAATTTTCAAAACTTGATGGAATTTCCTAGAGTTTACCAAGATAGGATTATTGTTTCTTGTTTTACAGCAAAACTAATAGCATAATTAAGTGAATGATTGTGCCACAAGTCAACCAAACCTAATACTATTGAACCGATTTCTATTCACAATGATCCTGTAGGACAGAAGGGAATTGTCCCCTTTGGGTTTTCAAGACTTTAAAATCTTCACGGGAGCAGTGAACTCACCTTTCTCCCATAAAGTGGCTAATTTAATTTCCTTTCCTTACAGTGAGCAGTTCCATGGGTCATACACTCTGCCATTCTTCAGCAACTTAATTCACTATCAAGGCAGAATATCTCTTCCTTGTTACTTTTCCCCTCTTCTGTCTCATTTCTAACTCAAGGGCAAGCATCTCCTCATTTATTCCAGGCATGAAACTCCATTTACTTCAAAGGCACTTCTACATAAGCAAGAAGAAATGCTTGGTCTGATTGGTATTCTGCCTTGAAATTAGCGAGGATGATTGTTGCACACTAATACACTGAGCTTAGTTAACAATGTGCAATTTTAAAGGAAGACTCATCCTTTAGGCTATTGTTTAAAATTGTACAACAACATGATGTACATTTAATGATGAAAACCCAAGCATGGTAATATCTCTACAGAAGCTCTGTTATGCTCTTGATGCTAATGTATAGGTCAGTGGTTTGTCCTACCAACCTCTCACCAAGAGACCTGACCTGGACACTTGCTTCCATAAAAATTAAATCCTAGAAATCCCAGAGGGTCACTAAGAGTTAAAATCTACTGGACAATAATGGATTCAGCCTCTTGACTACCAACAAGGAACTCTCTGTGTCGCAGATTGTCTCTGTATGATGTTTAATAATTCTTCTGCTCCTTTACTGTTCTTTTAATTCACCTTGGCATGTCAATCAATTTGTGAGTATTTAAAGGTGAAAACCAAAGCTAATGATGATCACGGTGAAATAACATCTGTGATAGTTAAAGTACGGTGTCAACTTAGCTGGCCCGAAAGTCTCTCTTGCCTGCTGATTCTGGAAGTCATCAGTAGCTTGCCATCTTGCCTGCTGTTCTAGGATTCATTTGCCAATGCAGCAAGAAACCATTGTCTGACCAGCTGATTGGGACTCCTCAGTCGCTGTGGTTACCCGAGTCAGGAGAGACATCTAGTCTGACATTGACTCACCATCTCAGAACTTTCCCACTTCTACATGAGAAGCTCTGTTAGTGTAGTGGGTTATTGGGTTCCTAACCACAAGGTCTGCAGTTTGAAGCCATTAGCTGCCCCACAGGGCAAAGACAAGACTTTCTACTTTTGTAAAAACTCATAATCAACTCCATGGCAGAGAGTTTATTTTTATATGTACATGGAACCCTGGTGATGTAGAGGGTAACAGACTCACTGCAAGTTTAGCAGCTGTTAACCATCATCCATTCCTCAGGAGGAAAAAAAGACTTTCTACTTCCTACTCTTATGAATATTTATGGTTTTGAAAACATACAGGACAGTTCTATTTGGTCCTATAGGGTTGTGATAAGTGGGAATCAGCCCAATCGCAGAGTTGTGTTTTTTTTTAAACACATATAAACTTTTCTAGAGATTTTACTTTTCTAGAGAACTCAGCCTAAGACACCATCCAAAAGATGAAAATGCCATACCTTTCTACTGGCTACTTAAACTATTACATATTTTAAGCTGAAATAAAAATAGCACCCATCTATCCTTTTAGAGAGATGTTTCTGGGCCTGTTGCCTTCCATTGTTGCCAATTACTTTGAACTGGTTTGGCTTGAAAATTCCCTGTATTACTAACACCTTTCCATCTAACTGAAAAGCAAACATTCAGTACCATTACTCCACTCTCTACCCAGTGACTCTTTTAACAAGCACACACACACACACACACACACACACACATAGATGCTGCCTTGAGAACAGGTGGGAGGGGGGTATTTATTATGCTCAGGAGTTCATACTGACCATTGTAGGTAATTCAACTTAAGAAATAGAGCTGTTAACTAAGAAAATTTTCTTATTGAAAAAGGACACAAGCAACTTCTTTCTTCAAGAAGATACCTATTTGGAATAAGCTGTTTGTCATTCTCTCTTATTATCTCTCAGCATTTCAAGTAACTATGGAAGAGTCAGAATGCCGAGATGCAAGACTCACAAAAGCACTAGTAGGGGCTCAACCAATAAAATCCAATTTAGAGCTCACTTGAAGGGGACCTTGTAGAATAAGATGATGACTTGAGCTTAATATCACCAGGCTAATTCTATCTACTCTTCTGAATTAAGTGCCACCATCCTGCTGTGCTGCTGCTCTAGGCCTTGCAAAGAGAGGGTTTTAAAGCAATCGTAATGCTTGCTTTAATTAAGACCATTACCCAAGCCATTTCTTGTCTCATTTCTCCAAGCCCCAAGGTAGGGACTTTACACATTTTATGCAATAAATACATAGGGAGAAAATGCAATTCTTAAAAAAAGAGCATGTCTTTTTTTAAGCGAACAATAAAACAAGATGCTCTATTGTAATTAAGCATTTCCTGGCCAATATTTTCTGTTGACTTGAAACTTTCAAGTCTAGAAGGATACAGTCAAATTTTACACCAGCCTAAAAAGAACAGAATGGAACAGAACAGAAAAGGAATGAAAACCAAAACACGAAGATCACTCTTAGCTCATCCACACTATTTCTCTGCCGAGGTCTTTAGTACTATTGTTTCAAAACCACCAACTGCCGTGAGTGTGCTGTAGGCAAAAAAGTTTGTTTTTCATACAGATTTTCCTGTCAGTGCCAAGGACTGTATTCATCCACACACCCTTATACTTAGTGTAAATAATTCATAAAACTTCACCAGATGCTATTGCTAATACTGGATAGAATGAATGAATACTACTCCTTTCTGGGTGCTTCTTGTGATAAAATACATTACTCCCATTTTATAGGCTAATTTGTTCTGGTTTTAAAGCTGAAATTCCTCTATGATAAGAACTTCTTCAGTTTCAAGTGTCTGAGGATGCTTGTCCACCTTAGTTGTGAATGCCATTCACATTCTAATAGCAACCCTTTTCACTGGAACATTTTCTTTTGGGAAACATGATAAGTATATTGCTATTGCTAATTGTGGTTTAGTTCTACCTCTTCATAAGCTTTCATAGCTATGAGTCTCTTCTTGGGGCTGTTGGCTCAGTTTGTCTTTTTCAAGTCCACTCTCTATTTTATCAAACATTTTGTTGAGATGTGTTTTCTCAAAGGTGTCAAAATAAGTAAGATTATAGCCAATAAAACTCTATGGAGCAGTTCTATTTGTATCATGTGGGATCCTGATGAGTTGAGATTGACTCTTGGGCAATGAGTTTGGTTTTTGGTTTGGGAAATTAAAGTAAAATAGCTATATGTATTAAGCAATTAATTAATTTTTAAAAATCACTATCTTAACTGAGCTCTGGTGGCTCAGTGGTTATGTGCAGGGCTGTGGCCCACAGAGTTGATAGTTCAAATCCAGCTGCAGCTCTCCAGGAGCAAGGCTGGGCTTCCTACTCCCACCAGGGCAGTGATGAGGGGAAAAAAATCACTATCTGTGTTTAGTGGCTAAAACTCAAGAAGTGATTAGAGATATCTTAATATTGATTATAAAAATCATACTACTAATTATCTATCTCATTGACTAGAAGCATGCCTGTTAATTTTTCAGGAATGATATGACCAGATATCAAGGAAAAGAGAGAGTCATGCAAAAGGAATTGTACTGGGAAAAGACATTCCCATCTTCTTTGTGCCTCCTGATGGAATAACTAAAGACACAGTTTTTTTTTTTAAAAGGATGATTATTAGAACAAACTAAATGGCTAGTTCCCCACTTAAGGTTTTTAAGGTTTTTTTTTTCAGGCTTCTAATTTTGTCATATAACAGCAGTCTGGAAAATAATGCTCACAGGGGAGCTATATTATGATGGCAACCCATTGGGAGCAGGTATGAGTCCTTTCTTGGGCAGCCTGTGAACCTTTGCTCTTGACCATTATCAGTGCCTGGTCTCGCTGCACAGCCCAGCTGAATTTACCTCACTGCAAATCTCCCTTTGCTGCAGAAAAAATATTTCTAAAAGCCCCAGGGTGAATTGCCACTGACTTTTAGCTTATAGTTGAGTCACATGCAAGCATCAGTCCCTCTTTTCCACCCACGAGTAATGATTTCAGGAAGAGTTGCTAGATACAATAGAAGATGTTTCTTTAAATCCAAAATTAAAATCGACAACTGTTTTTCATTAGAATTGGTGTGTCCTAAATATTGCATGAAACATGTTTATACTAAAAATGTCTTAGCTTTTGTCTGAAACAGCATTTTAACCAGTTATCCTGCTAAATTTGGCAAATATGTTCAAACCTAACATGTGAGGGAATGGTTGATGCAATCGAAACTTTTGGGGAAAACACCATAAATAATTTGAATGCTGTGGTTTAGCTTTTAGAAATACCAAGTGTTCCTTTTCTGGAATGAATAAGACTTTGGTAATAGTGTGATCAGACAATTTGGGTGTAATCCCTGAAAAAGCCATGAGGCGAGCACTAATGGTTTAGTGACTGGCTTTGGATGAACGTTCCATGAAGCTTCACTTAATCACCACAGAACAATTTGACCTACAGAAGAAGGTCAACGACTAGTTCACAATCCATTTTGTTTCTTATCTATTTTGTTTCTTATGGAAGTTTGAAATGCAGAACTCAATGAAGTAGTTCCCGCACTAGACATTGTTTAAATGCAAAGATAAGACATGCAAATCAATAAGACATTGATAATTTCTAGTAGAATTGTACTGTACCAAGCTAAGGGCATAGAGTATACTGTGTTGTACTTCAAAGCAGAGAATGAGACATTTTCAGGATGGGGAAAAGAAGAAGGGAATCCATGAATCATATAATAACTTCCTTGCATATTAAACAGAATCACGGGCATAGACACCAATGTCATTGTCCAATGACAATGGGGACAGAATCAGTACATCATAAACATGACTTTGTGACTACTTAGCAGTTTCTTACTTCACTGGAGGTAACTTAAAATTTCAGACAAAGCCACGGTGCTGAGCACGAAGGAGAGCTCTCTTTTCAGCTGTCAGTTTGTTTCATCTCCTCCCTTTTTTCTAGGATTAGTGGCTTTAAAATGGAAATGTTGGATTCATTTCAGTTATTAGGCTGACGCAAGCATTGCAATTCTCTCTTTTGCATTCTTAAATGTGTTGATTGTACTCTGGGAATTTTATGGTTCTTTCAAAAATACTGAAAGTGCTTTGTTCCACTCTTCTGAAGTAATTACTTTTACCATTTAATTCCCAACTCTATTATATTTGAACTTTTGTAGGAGAATCAAAGAGATACAAAAGGCATTCCAAGTGATAAGCTTCTATTCCTTTTTTTTTAAAGTACAAATAAAGCTAGTTTGAAGGAAATTGGGAGATAAAATTGCTATAACACAGTTCTTATTCTGCATCTGGAAGGCTTTGTTTTTTTTCACAAGGAAACACTCTATAGTGACCACAACAAATGATTGGGTGAGTTGGTGACAGAGTCATAATTGGCAGTCTCTGGTGTCTAAAGCCATTTGCTTGCATTATTTATGTTTCAAAACTGACAGGAATTTCATGAGAGCAAATCAGGCAAGTCCAGGGGGTGTCATTTACATGATGCAATCACACATCTGATTGACTGAAGGTCTCATCTGCCGGAGCTGAAGCTTTAAAAACCCAAGGGAAGAGTTTATTTCAAGACAGTCACAAGCCCATCAAAGCTTGATTAGTCCTTCGCTAGCTTGATTCCATTTATTGTCAAAAGCAGGTTGACACAAAGAGGAACATTCATCTACTTTTGTTTGCTTTAAAATGGCTCCATAGCAGGTATTGCTATTGGTCCGCCTCATTAGACTTTGAAATGAACTTAAAGTTATTCAAGAAAAAAAATCATTGAGATGGACTGAATTAAAATTTACAGTCATGTAAATGGTGGCTGTTATAGTCTGGCAAACCTTCTCTGAGAGTTTTTCCCACTGTCTTTGGGACCCAGGTGGCCCTGATTCCTCTTCCTATCCATTATTATATGGATGTGCTTCCTCTCTTGAGCCTTTCTGGCAAGGATGATGGAGCTGGGATATGATGCTTCATTGTGTTGGCTTATAGAATAGTGAATGAGCAAAATGAGGACGATTTACATAGTCTTCATTACAACTGATGAGTAGATCTTCCTACCCACTTTCAAATAGATTTAGGAGGAGTGTTTGTGGAGTCCATGACCCTTAAAAATTGAACGTTAGTCTACAAATGTTATTTTTTAATTTTAGAACAAGAAATGTATAAAATTCTTGTTAGATTTAGTGTTTATCTTTTTGCCTTAGGCATTAGAATACGCTTTGAGGTGAAATGACAATACTTTTCAGATTTATATATTATAGAACAAACTGTACTATATATTTTGTTCATGGAAACTTTGTGAAATAGTAAGGAAAGTGAATTGCTCAGAGAATTACAGTCAATGTTCACCAGTAAATTACTAACATTATTTTAATATCAATGGATGGTACCTCTTTGCTTCCATTGGGCAGTCAACCCCCAAACAACTGTTGTGGATGAATTTGGACTCACAGTCACCCTATAGGATAGAGTATAATATTTTGTAGCGATCGTGACACTATAAATTTCTTGAAAAGTTCCTTTAAAAACAGCTTTATTGACAACTACTTCACACATCATATAATTCATTGGCTTACTCATACTTGTGCAATTATCATCACAATCAGTTTCAGAATATTTCCTGCTCATGCTCATTATTATTACCTTCATCTATCCTCCCCTGTCCTTTCTGTCATGCTCCTAGGCACCTGTCTCTATAGGTCTACATATCTTGGATTTCATATACAGCAATTCACACAAAACACAGACTAAAAGCAAAGAAACAAAAAGCCAGCCACAGTGACTAGAAAGATTATAGACAAACTTGAATCAAAAATGAAACAGAAAATGTTAAAAACTGAAGAAACTTGAGAATGGGTCAGAAGAGAGATCAAATGATAAGGTACGATGATATTTTAACCCAGCTACATCTGCCGTAGTCAACTTTTCAATGCTCTCTGTCTGAGAGCTAGGCTTTTCACACCCCTGGATGATGGTCAGAGGGGATTCACCAGAGGCTTATTCCTTATGAGGACCCTCCAAATGGATTCTGGGCTTCCGTTGTCATCCACAACCTTCTGCAAACCAGGTATTCACAACTTCAGCTCTGCTACCATTCCCTCCTTTGAATTTGCATTTCATTATTTACAATCCTTGGATGACACAGGCTATTGTGTTTCTTCTAAGGGGAGGCTCTAAATCTTGATGGAAGCCAACTGCATCATCCTTTTGGGGAGGAGCCGTTGGTGGGTTCAGAAGGTTTTGGTTAGCAGCATCGCTTAACTCACCTTGCCACCAGGACTCTATTGTCCATCACACATGTAAAATTAATCGACTGTGTCAGAGTCTTTTATGAAAAACAAGTCTGCCCCCAAGAGTTTTCTAACAATACATGTTATCTTATTCATAAGTAAATGTTACACACACACACACATACACACACACACACACACACACACACCTAGAGGATGGTTGAGGGAGTAGAGAACTTTGAGGGTGCTTCAGAACGATCATGGAAAAATCCGATTATCTTTTATTTCCACTTTTCCATCAACTTTTTGAAATCCCCTTGTTGCAGATGAAAGGAATTTTAGATTATCCAAGAGCCAACCTTTTTTTCCCTGCTTACATTTCTCTTATTGTGATAATGGGCACCCAACTGTCGTATTAAGGTTTTTCATGTGCACAATTTCAATGACATTAGTTGTTTATTCTGCCATTCAACTACGACCATGACCCAAATCCAAAATTTTCTATCACCCTAAGGGCCAATCTTAGGAGGAGACAATAATCCCCAGAAGAGAAAACTTTATTTAAAAAAACTATTCTCAGCTAACATGCTTCTCTCTTCCTTCTAATTACCCTTCTCACCCGTGGTTTGCAATTTCTTCTCTAGAATGTTGAACACAGATATAATGTCTTTTTAAATATAAAGCTAAGTGTTAAAGACAATTGAGCTAATTGTAGACAAAAAATGGAGCATTTTCTCTTCCCTTAAGCTGATTATCTGCTCATTGGTACTGAGCTTCTCTAGAGGGGCCTGTCCTGGTTTCTCCAGCTTGCTAGAGGAAATTCTTTCTCACATCACCTCTGACTACATCCACCTTAAATGCTAAATAATCTCACAAATAATGGTGGGGTTCTCAGACTTTTTAGGATTCCTTTGGTCTATGCATATGTGAAAATGTGTGTAAGACACATGTTTAAGCGATGCAAACACCATGAATGCATAAATGCACTGTCTTCATCCCTAATGCCAGGGTTCACAGAGATGTCCTGGCCAGCTGGAAAAGCAGCTGAATCTCACTCAACACTGGACATGAAATTTAACCTCTTCTTAAGGGAATAAGCACTTAAAATCTACCACGTCATCCGATTTCACTCCTCTTTCTAGGGGAACCACAGAGGAGGTGTTCTCAGATATATTCCTTCCCAGGGTGAGCTCACAGATGGAACGTATCGTTCCCTGTTCCTCCTGCTCAACCAGAGCTTTGGAAACATGGTTCCTTCTTGTAAACAAAGGACAGCGCTTAGACTGGGAGGCTTCATGCTCTTAAACACCCTCCTTTTCTACTCTACTCCCAGGGTCCCTCTGAACAGCTTATTTCTCTGATTTGTTTGGAGAACAGTAAGAAATGACACTATGGTCACATTCAGGTTAAAAAAAAAAACTGGCTCAGAAGAAAAGGTGGGACTGTGTTTACCCTGAGGAGCCTTTGTGGAATTGTTGGATAAGCACTGGACTGCTATAACTCCAAGGTTGGCTGTTCAATTCACCAGTTTCTTTGTGAGAGACGACATTAATTATTTCCACGCAGATTTGCAGCCTCAGAAAGCCAACGTTGGGTCACCACAAGGTGGAAATGATTGGATGGCAGGGGCTGAAAGAAATTATTGTCAGGTATCGGGGAAGATGTTGCTGTTCCTTTCCGCTGCAGGACATTTTGATTCATGAAAGATTGATTTCTGAAAATCTTTAATTGCATTATGTTTAGTAAATCAATCAGGGAGCCCCATCTTAGAAATGTGTTAATGAAAGAGGGCTCGGGAGATTGGCCATGATCTCTGACACCAAATAATTTATAATGCGTCACTATGAATAAAAACACCTGGTGGAAAAGTGTGCATGTCGAAAACATAGCTATGAAATAAGGAGAAACTTTCCTGTTGAAGCAGAGTGTTGATGTTAATAAGGAAAAGCTTGCAAGAATAGCTTTAATACAAGAGTGAATATCAATTAGCTTAAATATGACAGGAAAGAGTTATGAATATTCAGAATGTATTCCTCTCTGAACTAAGACCAGAACAGAACTAAACATTGCATAACTACCTTATACTGTGTGTGTGTTACATCGGAGAATTGAAAGATCTTTAGGTATAGAGAAAAATCCACATCTACTCCAGAGGAATTTTAGTGTATCCACTAGCATTTTCAGAAGGGTGAATCTTTATAGGAGCAGGCAACTTTCCCTTTTTCTTATAGCACCTGGTGGTTTGCAATCACTGACCTTGAGGTTTGCAGCTCACACTGCGGTGACAAGAGAGCCTACTTTCATCTTGGCAACATTTGCAGAGAAGAGAAGCAGTACTTCCTAACCCCATATTTTTCTCTTACTACTAGTCTGTAGCTCATTCAGGGAAAGGTGGAAAAAATGGTGTGGCTGTATTGTTGATGGAGGCAATGCTACACAGATCTTTAACATACAGACTTATTAACAGAAATGAAGTCAATTGATTAAGAGAATTTTATCCCTTGGTGGAGGGTTTATTTTGTCAATTGAACTCTTTTTTTTCCTTTAGGAGGTCAAGCATAGTTAAATGAATCTCAGTAAGCTTAAATAAAATGTAAAAGGGGCATAGGGAATAAAGCTACTGCATACATACATTCTTGGGGGAAGTCCCAGGTAGTATGGCAGGGATCAGACCAAATTCAGGGCTACATATGGTAACCAGCTGCGCTAAGGATGGGAGGGGGGTGAGGTGGGGAGATGTTGATGTATAGAGAGGAAATGGGGTACTAATACACCCAAGGGGAGTGTATTGTTTATATCTCCAGAGGGAAAGAAGGAACAAACTTAAATCTGGTAATCCAGGATGTTACTGAATACAGTGTGACAACATGGAGTGGAGAACCAGTGGAGGGGTCTGAGGGTCCAACCCCACACCCAAGTATGTGGACAACCTACTCTCTCCCCAGGGAAGTTTGCTTTGAAGGTCAGCACTGAAGCTGCAGCTTGGGGAATCAGACATGCCTGATCAGAGCACAGAAAAACAAATGAAGGGGGAGGCAGAGAGAATGGAGTGTGTCCTGGCCCACCGAGTCTCGAGGATGATATTCCCACTCGGAACAGTCAGTGCACAGGGAGGATCATATGGCTGGCCCCACTGTGAATCAAGGAATCCCGCACTGACACAAGGCCCTACGGGGACAACAATGGAGAAACCATGTTGGGATTATACCCTGTCTGACCCTACCATACCATGGCAAAACATTAAGGGTGTGTGCAACAGAGCATGGAGTTCCCGAGGGAGTGCCAAGGGTATACTTTGGGGTCAGGGTCTGGCACCCCATCAGACTCAACAGGAGTATACTCCTGAAGGTCAATGAACAGACCTTGAACTATTTACAGGTTTTTATTTTGTTGTTATTTTTAGTTTTTTTTACTTATTTATATATATTTTTTGGACTTGGGTTTTTTTGTTATTGTTTTATTATCTTTGGTTGTTTCATCTTAGGATGTCTATATTTTTTCTAGCACATATTGTTATCTTTGCAGGTCTATCAGGATAAGATAGGCTGGATGAACAATCTGGAGGAGAAAATAACGGGACTGATGGTCCTGGGGTGGGGGACATGGGAGATGGGGAGGAGGGGGAAAGGAGGTGGTGTTGACCAACCCAGGGATAAAGGAACAACAAGTGATTCAAACTTAGTGACAAGGTGAGGCGAGGACCGGTAGGGATTGGTCAAGAGTAATGCAACAGAGAGAAAATATTGAAACCCCAATGGAGACTGAACATGATAGTGGGACAAGAGGAAAGTAAAAGAAATAGAGGAAAGAACTGGGGGTAAAAGGCATTTATAGAGGTCTAAATATAGACATGTACCTAGGCAAATGTATTATATATGATGATTATATTATATATGATATACAGGATATATGTTATGATATATGATATAAGATATATATGATATATGATATATGATATATATGAATGATATATGATGATGGGGAAATAGACCTATGTGTATACACTTAGAGGGTTAATATTAAGACAGCAGATGGGCACTGGGCCTCCACTCGAGTACTTCCTCAATGCAAGAACACTTTGTTCTATTAAATTGGCCTTCCATGATGCTCACCTTCCCAACACAATCACTGAAGACAAATGTGTGTATAAACAAAAGTGGTAAAGAAAACTGATGGGTCCATGTTATCAAAAGATATAGCATCTGTGGTCTTAAAGGTTTGAAAGTAGACAACCAACTATCTAGCTCAGGAGCAACAAAACCCACATGGAAGAAGCACACCAGCTTTTGTGGCCACAAGGTGCCAAATAGACCAGTAATCAGGCTTCGAGAACTAAAAATCATATTATTGTGTGCCTATCTTCCTGATATGATCGCTGATGACAAATGTGTGCATAAGCAAATATGGTGAAGTAAGCTGCTAGTGCTTGCCTATCAAAAGATATAGTGTCTGGGTTCTTAAAGTTTGAAAGTAAAGAAGCGGCCATCTAGCTCAGAAGCATAAAAGCCCACACAGAGGAAGCACACCAGTCTGTATCATGAAGGGATAAGATATCAGGAATCAAATAACTAAAAATTATGTAATTATAAATGAGGGGGAGTACAGGTTGGAGACCCAAAGTCCATCAATAGATAAAGCGACAACCCCTTACAGAGGGGTTGTAGGGAGGAGATGAGCCAGTCAAGTATAGTGTAGCAACAATGAAATCTGTAACTTTCCTCTAGTTCTTAAATGCTTCCTTTCCGCTGCCCCGCCTGCCCCACCTCTAACATGATCCCAGTTCTGCCTTGTAGATCTAGCTAGACCAGGGGCTGTACATTGGTACAGATAGGAGATGGAAACATGGGGAATTCAGGACAGATGATCCTTTCAGGATCAAGGGTGAGAATGGTGATGCTAAGAGTATGGAGGGAAGTTGGAATAGAAAGGGGAAACCTATTGTAGGGATCTAGATATGACCACCTCCCTGGGGTACAGATGGGGAAGTGGGTGAAGGGACATATCAGTCAGTGTATGCTGACAAATAATGACAATTTGTAAATTGTTAAGGGTTCCTGGAGGAGGGATAGTGGGGAGGGAGGGGAAATATTGGGAGCTATTACTGGGGGCCTAGGGAAAAGGAGGATATTTTGAGAATGATGATGGCAACAAATGTGGTCTGCATACAATTGACATATGTATTCATCATGATAGGAGTTGTATGAACCCCCAATAAAATGATTTTTTTAAGAAAGCTTATAGTGAGGGCTCAAGTAAAAATGTTTTGGAAATGATGGTAACATATGTTCAAATATGCTTGATACAATTGATGTATGAAATGTTATAAGAGCTGAAAGAGGCCCCAATAAAATGACTTAAAAAAAAAGAAGTGGAATCCATCATGAAAAACAAAAAATGAACATCAGAAGAATATAATTGAAAATTATATAGGAAGAATCCAGATGTTTTAAGGGAAATATATTAAGTGTGGCTACTGTGGACTTTGAGAAAATTTTGATTCCTTTCATATTGTGAAATGTTACAGAAGTTAGGATAGATTTAAAGTTTCAGTGGAAAATTATTTCAAGATACTAGCTTAAACCATTGGACAGGTGAGATTTTAGTATTAGTAATAATTAGATTTTTTTTTGTACTCTGTTAAATTCCTTAGGTTGATTGATTTTGTTGTAAAATTTCTTTTTTTATTTTTAATCATTTTATTGGGGGCACATGCAACTCTTATCACAATCCATACATCCACCCATATATTGTATGCCAAGCACATTTGTACATCTGCTCCCATCTGTGTTAGTATGTGTAGACTAGAGAAACAAATTCATAGACAAGTATATGGCTGGAAGGGTAAGGTTTATATACAAGAGGAATGGAACATTGAGAAAGCATCCCAACCCAGTCCAGTTCAAAGTCATAAGTCCGGTATTAGCCCATATACCTGATACCAGTCTACAAAGTCTCCTTCCGACTCACAAAGTCACAGGCCAGTGGGTGCAGAAACCCGGCGCTGGTAGGGGTCTCCCCATGGCTTCTTGCTTCCAGGGCTCAGGGTCCATCAACAGCCTCCAGTGGTGGTAGAAGTAACTCAGCCCTGGGAGGGGCCTCCACGTGATTTCTCCAGCTTCCGAGGTCTGGTTCCATCAGGGCAACGCTGTGTGGCTTCTCTTCTGGCTCTTCCAACTCATTGGACGCTACCATCTTGTCTTGTCCATAGTTCATCGTCTCGGAGACTGACTCCCAACAACTGGGGAAATGGTTTCTCATCTCCACGAAGGAAATACTGCAAAACTTCCCAGAATTCTCAGGAGAAATCCATGCCCACACAGAGACCTCATTGGCTACTCAATGGCTATCTCTAGACTCACAGGCTAGACTCCATCCCTACATCTCAATCATGAAATGACATAGATATATGACTTCCACATCATCCTCATTCTCAAAATATTTTCTTTTTACATAAGCTCTTAGTGTTAGCAGCTCATTTCCCTTCCCTGCCTGCTACCCCCTAGATTTATTTTTAAATCAATTATTTCTAAAGTAATTTTGTGTGAACAGCTTATGAATAACAATACATGTTATCAAGACAGTGTTCTCTCTTCAACTGGTACTTTAGATGGCATATTCACTAATGAATGTAGTCAAACAATGCATTTTTTTCTCTAGATGAAATTCATGTCTAGACAATTTGTAAATCAGAATAATACAAACTATCTTTTCAGAAGCATATTCTTGGATTGAGAAAAGCTACTTTTCTGAAACCCACAGCCAATTCAGGTTAAAAATTAGCTTAAAACTCACTAGCAAAGTAAATAAAAAGAGTCCATAACATTTTCTTAGGATTATGCCAAGTTTTCCATAGCATTACCCTATCTAATTTTCACATGCATCATTTCACTATCTACAATAGTCTTGAGGAAGAGGTTGTCATTACAACTGTGTACTAACTAAATGGGAAAATGTATGGGTTTTTGTATAAATTCACTAATAAAGCAATTTTTCCTAAAACTAGTTTGCCATGAGTTGATTTTCCACACATCAATTCACTACAGTATCAACTTTGTAACAACTAAGTTGAATATAGTAATAATAATTAGTCTGAAGTCACTGAACACATTAAAATTTTTTTTAAAAAACATTGTTATAAATTAATAAATTTGATGAATAGCTTAATTGGCACATTGATCCTTTAATAAATTGC
Organism: Nesogale talazaci; assembly: GCA_004026705.1. Classification (NCBI taxonomy): domain Eukaryota; kingdom Metazoa; phylum Chordata; class Mammalia; order Afrosoricida; family Tenrecidae; genus Nesogale; species Nesogale talazaci. Next base: position 12,892 of record PVJH01023134.1, on the reverse strand, counting down.
CTATTCTCAACCTGACAAATAACAAAAATCATTCATTTGATATTAAAGGATCACATATTATGATCACATATTATGTGCAGGGTTTGCATTTTTAATAATGATGCCATCCTTTCTGGGAATGAAATCACAGCTTCGTGTAGGAAGGCTTCAAGACCATCACAGGAGTTAGAAGAACACCACTGGCAACTCAGTGCAAGAGGGGCACTGAGAAGAGAAGCAGCCAGTTCTCTGTGGGACACAGGGGTTTTTGAAGAAGTGGCAAGAGCGAATGACCTTGTGAAGCGTGCCAATAAAGGTTATTCTAGGTCACAGAACCAACATACACTAAGGCATTATTTTTCGTTAAAGAGAAATCAAAACACGTTTTATTCTGAACTAGGTGAAGGTCTACAGAGGTGATCATAGTTCTGCTTTAAATAATTTACATACATTCTGATTCAACTCATCCACCAATTATACTAGCACTTATCCCCCTTTTTTCTTGTGCTTCCTTTTCCGTCTCTCTTCTTTGCTCCTTAAACTCTACCCCCCCCTCTTAAAAAAATTAAATGCTTGATTATTCTAATACAGAAGTGAGTTCAGTCTCGGGTCTGAAGGGTACTTCAGGCTATAGTTTTGAGGACCCTACTAGTTTCTACCCAATCAGTAAACCAGGTATTTTGTATCTTTCATGATTTTCAGTTTTGTTTCCCATAATTTCTCCCATTCTGTTTAGGACCTTCTAAGGTGATCCTAGTGCTTTAAACTATACTTTTTGTTTTTAAATATACTTTTAGACCCTGATACTACTACTTTTAACTGAAGTTTGTTAATCCAATGTCAAATAAAGACAAAGTCAAGATGAAGGTTTTTAAAAGAAGAACAGAATGGAACAAAAACACTAGAAAGTAGTGAATATGGCAAGGTTATTGATATGTGAGTTTGTATACATATATAAAATTTCTGATTTTAATGGGGTCCTATTAGAGAAACTGTCATAAATTAGTTCTGATGTTTCACACCTATTTTTTTTTGTTAATTAAAAAAATAGTCTGCTGTATGTCAGTGCTTTGAGTAGCAGATAATAGCATTGAAAATCTACAAGTGAGCATCTGAGAATGGTGACAGTATCAAATTACACACGGCAACATTTTGTGTAGGACATGTTACTAATGATGTACAAAAATGAAAAAGAAGAGTTAATACCTTGCTTAACTCAGATCAGTTCAATGTCTTGTTTAATCTGGGGCTTTATCTACATTATTTTAAGACAAGATATAGGCATATATTTTGAGTACTGCCTGAATTTCTTCAAAAACCCTTCATGTTGACTTCTAAAGCAATTGCAGTGGAAGCTCTACAAAAAACTTTTACACGTGTTTCTAATTTGATACTTATAGTAAGCTTGAGGGATAAGTGGTCAGACATTCTTATTATTCTAATTTTATTGGTAATACCCAGCCCAGAGAAGATACCTGTTCCAGGCTGCCTTGATGGCCTGTGATGGTCTACTAACACTGGCAATTCTAATGACAACTAGCATTATTTAGAAGCTCATTAAATTGCCAGTAGTGCTACATTATGACAGTTTTGCAATTATAAAAATGGTGCCAGAGGAAATTGAAGCTCTCCAAATTTGAGTTCGTCATCTATAAAATAGGATAATAGTAGTGCTCTTTTTTCTCCCTTGATTGTTAGAGGAACTAAGGTTGGCAAAAAAAAATTACTTAGCACAGTTGCTTGGGACATGTGTAGCTGCCCATAAATGGTAGCAATAGTAATTGTTATTCACTTTGTTTGACTATAGTCTCCACTTCTTAGCCATGTAACCTTAAGGATGTCATTTAACTTTGGTGGGTTTCGCTGCCTCATTAATAAAATAGCAAAACCATGATTTAGAAAATTCAAGGATCTAACCAAAAGCCACAGACACATAAGAAGTGACATCTTTAATACTTCCACTCTGTTCTTAGCACTTGCACATAACCAGTAGATTGCATCTATGTTGTACAAAACTTTGTCCAATAATAGAATGTGTATTTAGAATTCTTGGAGGGTCATTAATAATAGTTGTTTAGAATGTTATTAGCATTTTTATTTATTAGCCTTTATCATATCATCACTATGACAAATTTTCTACCAATGTGGGCACATCATTTAATTTAGAATCACTAATTAGAATTTAAAAGTGCAAGTTTCCCCTCTAATTTCACTTAAGTATTTTACTTAATGAATTAAGGAATGGCCACTCATTAATTGCTCCCACTGTGGGAATAACTTTAAGTTCATATTGAAATTCTGCTTACTCAATTGAATTTTGGGGTAATGATTTTTTTGTGTAAGAGAGTTGATGCAAAAGCGAAGATTTCTTTTTCAATATAATAAAGAATAATTGCATGTAATTGAGTATAAGTGAAAAGTATTATTGCCAGGGTGTGTAGCACACACATGCGCTGTTGATTCCAAATGAAACATGCCAATTATGTATAGATGATCAACTCTTTGAGAGCTCTATGAAACACTTTGGGGCCCAAAGCTTACTGAAGCCAAACTAGGCTTCCATATTGAAAAAACTAAACAATGTGAGATCCCACCTTCAGTAGCTACTGTTTCAATGGTAATTCTGCCTTCTTCCTCAACCAGTCTGGACTCCAGCCAGTTTTTTCCTTCTTCAAGAGTGATCCTTCTCCTTTCTTGACTCATCTTTCAGTTTCCCCTGACCTACACTATACTGCTTGCTCAATCAAAAAACTGTTGTTTTATAATGGTTGCAGAACACAAAGAAGATAATTAATGGCACTGAATTATACATGTAGAAGTTGTTGAATTTAAGAATGCTTTGCTGTGTGTATTTTTGCCACAATTAAAAAATTGTCAAGATCAATAAGTACAAGGAAGAAAAAAAAGTTATAATGACTACATAACTCTTCTTGACATGATTGAACTATTGAAATGTATGATATGTGGATGAAGTGTCAATAAAACTGTTAAAAGCAAACATAACATAAATATAAATATAGCACAATATAACATGAATGCCTAGAGAAAAATAAATAAAAACTGTTGTTTTACACTCTCAAACTTGCTGCAAAGTTTTGAAGATTTGAGATAATCTCCATTTGAGGTTTGTTAAGTATTGATATATGACCTGAACTCAAAAAAAATCTTTTTGTCTAAAGGTGAGATAGCAAGACAAGTGTTGAGAGGACAGCTCTCTGCTGCTCATGGTTGCTATTAAGTGTCATTAAGTTGTTTCCAATGCATAGCAACTTTATACAAAACAGCATGCATCATCACTGTTTAATCCTCTACCAGTTTCCATCTACTTCCTGGGTTTAAGTCCATTGTGGAAACCTCTGTGCCAGTCTATCTCTCTGAGGTGATTTCTCTTCTTGCTGACCCTCCAGTTTGCTAGGTATGATGCTCTTCTCCAGGGACTGTGCCACCTGATCACATGGCTAAAGCCTGTGGGAGGAAATCTCACCATCCTCAATGCTAAGGAACATTCTATATGTCTTACTCATTCAGCTAGATATTTACAGAGAATTGAATATCTTTGTCAATATCATATTCCAAAGCATCATGTCTTCTTTATTCACTGTCAAACTTCCACACGCATATGATGCAATTGAAAATATCCTGCATTGGGTCAAGCACACCTTAGTTCTCAAAGTGACATTCTTCTATGTGAACATTTTTAAAAGGTCTTTTATAGCAGTTGTGTTTGATGCAATATGTCATTTGATGTGTTGACTGCTGTGCCCCTGGGTGGTGATTGAAGATCTAAGTGGAATGAAATAAGTAACAATTTCAGTTTTTTCTCTTTATCAGGATGTTGCTTGCTGGTCCATTTGTGAAGATCTTTGTTTTCACTCTGTTGAGGTCGTCCATACTTTGATTTCATCATTGAGTGTATCAAGTACTGATCATTTGCAGCAAACAAGGTTGTATCATCTGGATATTGCAAGCTACAAATGAGCCCTCATCAAATCCTGATGCCACATTTTTCTTCATATACTGTATATACTTGCATATAAGCCAAGCTTTTCTGCACATTTTAAATGCAGTTTTTGTGGGAAATTAGGTGACTCAGTAGATATTCAGGTCAGTTTATACTCAAGTATATAGGTATTCATTTTTCATATTTTCTCAGCATATTGGTTGAATAATTATGGGGAAAGAATATAATATGTTGCACACTATTCCTGATTTTAAACCACTCAATGTCCCCTTGTTCTGTTCATCTAATTTTGATCTAGATTTTACATAAAACAATTAAGTATTCTGGAATTCTAATTCTTTGCAATGTTATCCATAATTTCTCATGATTAGCATGGTAGAATTCATTTGAATACTCAACAAAACACAAGTGGACATCTTTTCTGAATTCCTCTGTTTTCTTTTTTTGAATTTAAAAATTTTAAATTCTATTATTTTTATTTTTATTTATTTATGTTTTTAGGCATCACTGTCCTCTGGTGGTGGGAGTAGGAGGCCCAGCCTTTGCTCCAGCAGAGCTGGAATTGAACCTCCATCTCAGTGGGCCACAGCCCTGCGCACAACCACTACGCCACTGGAGCTCAGCTGAATTCCTCTGTTTTCAATCGAGATTCTTATGATTTTAACAATGATATACCTTGTCTTATCACCTCCGTTGAATCTGGCTTGAATTTTTGGCAGTTCCCTGTTGATGTACTATTGCTATCATTTTTGAGTTGTTTTCAGCAGAATTTAACTTACATGTAATATTAATGACATATTTTGATAATTTCCCACAATTTGCTTTGTTATTTTTGTTTACTATGGTAGAAACACAGATTTCTTCCTGTTGAGCAGGTAACTGTTTTCCAAATGTCTTGACCAGAAAGATGAGTTGGAGGGTGCTATTAATATCATATTGAAGAAAGCAAAATGCCATTCAAAATACAAAAGGGAAACAGAAGTCCAAAATGTTTTTCAGAAGAGATTCTGAAAATCTCTCTAGAATATAAAAATCCAACCTCATTGCCATTGAGTTACAGGGACCCTAGATGGCTAAGGTAGAATTGCCCCCATGGGTTTCTGAGACTGTAACTGCTTCACGGAGGAGAAAGTCTCATCCTTCTTTCTCACAGTAGCTGATGGTTTTTGAACTGCTGACCTTGCAGTTAGCAGCCAAACCCATAGTCTCTGCTCTAGCAGACTTCCTCTGTAGAGCACAGAGAAGTTAAAACACAGAAAGAAATGATGAAGTAAAAGAAGTGAATAGAAAGCTTTAAAGGACAGCCTAAGAAGATAAAGTACTGTATGGAAATGAATTGTGCAAACACTTTGAGTTAGAAAGGTAGAGGAAAGATCATGTTCAGCATTTTTCAAGCTGAAAGAATTGAATAAATAAGAATCCAAGCCTCACTTTGTAACAGCTGAGCAAAATACTAAGCAATGAAGGAAGCATCAGTAGACACTCAACCATTTTAGAAGGTAGTTTGCTGATAGTATTGAAATGAATGCTCCAAGGTACAGAATTGAGGTTCTGTAATTGTTAGGAGTAATTCATTTTTGTATGTATGCATAATATTTTTTTTGTTCACTTATAGAATATAAGATGAAAATGACATTAATGAATTTTTGGCTGGACACATATAAGTTGTATCAAGTTAAGCACAAATGTTTTTTTATTGTTTTCGGTGATTATATATGATTAAAGAGTTGTGTATAGGTGTCAAGGTGACAAGGGGTGGTCTATGATAGTTAGGGATTATATTAGCTTGTGACTTCTGCATAAAGGTAGGGGTGAAACTCAACCTATCAATTATGTCACTGCTTGGTGAAATGTCCTTGGTGTCATCAACCTTTTTGTATAATACAGATAGACCAAGCAGGAGTGGTAGTTACATAATCTAGTGTCAAATTGGAACTTGAGAGGATTAAGAGAGAGCCTCACCTTTCTAGTTCTTAGGTCTCTTGTTCTTTGATGGTCAGAACTGCCCTAGCCAGTTCCCTGCTTCAGCTGAAAGACTCACTTCCTATGAGACATCCCTGAGGAAAAGTCACGTGGACCTACCCCAATGCAGTCCTGGGTATTAGAGCAGCCATGTGGAGACTCCTGCCAGCACTGAGATGCTTATATGCTCACTGATTCGTCTTTCCTCCTGCAGTTGGCATCATTGTGTGTGGTTTGTGAAATGGAGGAGTGCTTTGTAGATTTGAATCAGACATATGAGCTAATGTTGAACTTATGGGCTTGGGCAGCACTGGTTTGGAATGCTTTCTTAATGTACACTTACCCTTTATACAAAACTCTCTTAAACACATGAGTTTCTGTGGATTTGTTTCTCTAGTTCACCCAGACTAATATAAGCTCTTATCACAATCCATATATACATCCATTGTATCAAGCAAATGTGTACATATGTTGTCATCATCATTTTCAAAACATTTTCTTTCTACTTTAACCCAATGGTATCAACTTATTTTCGTGCCTTTCCCATCCCTCATGAATCTTTGATGATTTATAAATTACTATTACTATTTTCATGTCTTACACTGACCACTCTCTTCCTTCATCCACTTTTCTATTGTTCATTCCCCTGAGGGGGGTTATATGTTGATCATTGTCACTGGTTCCACATTCTTTCCCCCACTGTCCTCATTTGCTCCTGGTATCTCTACTCTCATTATTGACCCTGAGGGATTTATATGTCCTGCATTTCCTGTGTTGTGAACGCTTATCTTTACCAGTATGCATGTTCTGGTCTAGCTGAATTTTTAAGGTAGAATTGGGATCATGAAAGTGGGTGAGAGTGAGGAGGGGAGAAAGCATTAAAAAACTAGTGGGGAAGTTGAATGTTTCATTTATGCTATACTTCACCCTGATTGGCACATCTGTTACTTATGGCCCTTTGTGAGGTGATGTTTATTGTCTACAGATGGACTTCGAGGCTCCACTCTGCACTTCCCCTCATTTACATTGATATGATTTTTTTGTTCTGCGTCTTTGATGCCTGACACCTGATCCTTTTGACCAGGCTGGTGTGCTTCTTCCATGTTGGCTTTTTTGTTTCTCAGCTAGATGGCTGCTTTTTTATCTTCAAGCCATTAAGACTTCAGACATTATATCTTTTGATGGCCTGGTAGCACCAACTATCTTCACCACATTTGCTTATGCACCCAGTTTTTCTTCTGCAATTGTGCAGAGAGGGTGAGTATCATAGAATGCCAGGTTATTAGAACACAGTGTTCTTGGGTTGAGGGAGTAGTTGAGTAACAGCCCAATATATGTCTGTTACCTTAATACTTAATATGTAAATACATATACATAGTCTATTTCCTTATCATTATATATAAATATATTTACATATGCGGATGCCTGTAGTGAAGCCTCCATAAATTTCCTTTACCTCTTAATTCTTTTCTCTATTTCCTTTCACTTTCCTCTTGTCCCACTCAGGTTCAAACTTCATTCGGCTTTTCTTTGTTACTTTTATGTGAGTTCTACATAAACTCCCTTGGCTGATAACCACAAGGTTGGTGGTTCAATTTACAGCTAAGAAAATTATAGGGATCAGTTTTACTCCATCCTGTGGGGTTTGTATGAGTCAGAATTGACTCAGTGGAACACTGAGTCAAATATGTTTATATGATATATGTCCCTATTCTTACTTCTTTTTCGCCCCATATTGTTACTTCTAAGTAGCAATAGCAAACATTTTTAGGCCAACAACTTTTTGAAAAATAGGTCACCTCATCCCTCACCATAGTCTTACTGGAGGCAACACTGGAGCCCCAGTGTGGGAATTGCACCTGATCTGACCCCACCACACCCAGGCAAAACACTAAGGGCATGCAATATCAAGGGGAGCAGATAAAGAAAGTCCAGAGGGAATACCAAAAATGGACTTTGGGGCTAGGGGATGGCACCCCATCAGTCACTACCAGAAAACAGTCCTAAAGGTCAATAAACAGACACTGAACTTATTTCCAGGTTTTTCTTTTTTTGTCATTTTCTTATTATTATATTGTTGTTTTGTTTTCTTTTGTTGCTTTGTTTTGATTTCTTTTTTTCAATGTATTATTATTTCTGGAGGCCAATCTTGATAAGGTAGGTGGGGTAAACAATCTGGAGGAGAAAACATCAGAGCCGATGATTATGGGGGGACGCCAGAGATTTACTCACGGACTTGAGCCTGTTCACTCTCACCACTAATTCTTGTCCGAATGATGATAGAATGTTTCCTGTATTTTTCAAAGGTCTGAGTACAGGACATTGTGCATAACACATTCCACCACTCATTTTCCACCTCCAATTTTCCTGTTACTGTGTTCTACTTCCTTGCCTACTCTTGGTTTGGGAGAAAAGCACCATCTTTAAAGTGGCAGGCAGTCAGAGTCTTTCTGCCATCAGCTGTAGTTTTTTCAAACTTCTCTCCCAGGTTACAAGAAAATTGTTGCTGTCGAAATGCTGCCATCAGTAAAGATGACGCAGTCAGGCTTGGTCATTGCTCCCATTTTTTGAAGAGCCTTTCCCTTTTCTGGTTCCTTCATGTTTTCCTCAGAGCTTTTGCTGACTAGCAGGCACCATCTTCCTACGAGTTGCTGAAACAGGTGCCGTGGTGGGTGAGGACCAGAGGGCATGTAGATAAGGAAGAGAAAAGTCTAGCAGGCGAGCCTCCCGTTCATTTTTGACCACTTCCAATTTTCCTAGATTCATACTTTACACATTCCAAATTCTTACTTTTGGCAGATTAAAAAGAAAAACAAACAAACAAACAAAATACATAAAAGAAAGAAAAAACCCAACCCCCATGGTTCCTCTTTACCTTGACTAGTGCCTATCAGCAAATGAAGACTCTGAGCTCCACTCCCAAATGCTTTACCAGCCTCATGTCACCATGACTGACTCCACTCAGTCATCTCCTCAGTCACACCTAGAATACCCTTGTACAGAAGGGTCCATTCTCTGGCACCATCTCTGTCATGCTGTATATGCTTCCTCAATCAAAGCACAGTAGCATTTGTGTGAATGTAGAACAAATGCTAAGTGAAAGAGTTATTAAATTGAGTTGACACTAATAATAAAATCATATTACCACTTTGGAACTCCGCTTATTGTTGAAAAGCTGAGAGGAGTTTGGACTACATATTGCTTCAGATGTGCTCTATTTTAAGATCCCAATTTTAGATTTTCCTGGTTTTAAAATCTGAACGAGAATAAAAAATATTGACTTTATTCTTCTTTGTAACTAATCCCTGTGATCATGTGATTTCTTAGTTACAAATCCTTTGGAAATTGTACTGTTGGTGAGGAGGAAGGTTATCTATTATTTGCTTTGATGATATTAGACAGAAAAAGAGACAGACATTTTTACTCTGTGAACACATCCAGTTTTAAATTGGAAAATCCTCGGGTCTGTCTTTGTCATTATAAATACAGCGATCATTACTTATTGTTGTTAAGCTTCTGATATGTAGAGTCCTGGTAGTACAATGCAAATCTACTCCACAGGGTTTCCAAGCCTATGACCTTTATGGAAGATGTCCCAGTTTTTTATTGTGGCCTATCTCGTGAGTTCAAATTTTACAAATTCTAAATGATTTAAAGTACTATAATCCCTTTTGAAAGACCCTAAAGAGTGCAGACAGCTAAAAGTTTCACTACTAGTGAAAAGACTGGCAGTTAGGACCTACACAGAGATGTGCCAGAAGACAGGCTTGGCAACTTCTTTTTGAAAGGTCACAGCCTTAAGAACTGTGTCAGTCCGAGTAGGCTAGAGGAACAAATTTCATTGACACACATATAGATATAAGGAAAAGGTTTATATACAAGAGGAACAGGACATTGAGCCCAGTCCAGTTCAAAATCATAAGTCCAATATTAACCCATATGCTGAAATCAGTCTAAAAAGTCTCCTTCTGACTCACGAAGTCACAGGTCAGTGGGTGCAGAATCCCAGCGCGGGCAGGGATCATCACATGGCTCCTCGCTTTCAGGGCTCAGGGTCCATCAACAGCAGAAGCAACTCATTGCTGGCAGAGGTCTCCATGTGGCCGCCCCAGCTTCAGAGGTCTGGCTCCATCAGGTCAAAGCCATGTGGTCTCTTGGCCGGCTCCTCCAACTTCTCGGACACTGCCATCTTGTCTTTTGCATGATTCATTGTCTCTGAGACTAACTCCCAACAACCGGGGAGATAGCTTCTCATTTTCACGAAGGACATATCGTGAGATTTCCCAGAAGTCTCAGGGGAAAGCCATGCCCACATAAAGGCCTCATTGGCTACTCGATGGCTCCAGATTTAGACTCCACCTCTACATCTCAATCATGAAATTAACATAAGCACATGACTGCCACAGAACCCTATAAAGTGACTGTCCTTAGCACATATGCAGTTGCCATGAACCAGAATCAACAACATAAGCCCTGTGAATCAAGTAAAGTCAGGATGGCTGCATATTTTTTAACATCATTTTTTGGGGCTCATACAACTTTTACCACGATCAATGCATGCGTCTATTGCATGCAGACCACATTTGTACATTTGGTGAAATCATCTTTCTCAAAACAGCCTCCTTCTACTTAGGCCCCTGGTATCAGCTCCTCACATTTCCCCTCCCTCCCCACTCCCCCTTCCTCATGAACCATTAATAATTTACAAATTATCATTATTTTGTCATATCATACACTGCCTGATGTGTCCTTCACCCACTTCCCTGTTGTCTGTACCCCAGGGAGGAGGTTGTATATAGATCCCGGCAATTGGTTCCCCCTTTCTGCTCCAACTTCCCTTCACCCTCTCGGTATCACCACTCTCACCACCGGTCCTGAAGGTGTTATCAGTCCTGAATTCCCCATTTTTTCTGGCTCCTACCTATACCAGTGTACATCCCCTGGTCTAGCTGGATTTGTAAGGTAGAATTGAAATGATGATAGTGAGGGGAGGAAGCATTTAAGAACTAGAGAAAAGTTGCATATTTCATTGTTGCTACACTGTACCTTGACTGGCTCATCTCCTCCCTTCAACCTCATGTGAGCCCACCTACTCATGGGCTTTGGGTCCTCTCATTTATAAGGATATAATTTTTAGTTCTTTAATGCCTGATAGATGATCCCATTGACACTCATGTCATACAAGCTGGTGGGTTTTGTTGCTTCTGAGCTACATGGCCGCTTCTTTACTTTCAAGCTTTTTTTTTTTTTTTTTAGTTGCTCAGGAATTTATAAATCCACCGCGGCACAGCAGGGGTGATGGTGGGTGGTGGTCGACTGGCTGCAGTGGGATCAGATTGGGACCCCAGACCCAGACAGGGGCCTCGCTCGCCCTGCTCACCCACCCCACCCCCTTGGCAGCTCCGGGTTGTACAGAAATCTCTCACCACCTGTTTAAAAAGAAAAATAATTCAGTCTCTTGGACATAACCCTTCAGAGCAAAGTCTTTTTGTCTCTGCCTTTCGCCCATGGAGAAGGGCGCTCCGTCTGGTTTTCGGGCTTCAGAGTGTCACCGGTGCTCCTGGGGGGGGTGTGGAGGGAGGCTGGTGCTGGGGCAGGCTCAGTTAGTGTCCATGCTGCAGACCTCCTCATCCCCCACGCCCTTCTGGGAGCTACTTGTTCTCAGGCCGCCGCCACCACCACCACCACCGCCGCCGCCATCGGAGCCAGGAAACGGGAGGCCGGCAGGGGCCGGGGAGGGCTCATCATCCCCACGCTGGTAAAACAGCACGTAGGCCGCCTTTGTCACGATCTGATCCTCGGAGGCCAGGGTCACGTTGCTGTCTTCAAAGTAGTACCACTTGCCGTTCAGCTTGTTCTTCGCATACGAGGAGTAATGGCCGACCCCCATGGCGCCGTAGTGAATGGACACAGCGACGAGGTTGTACACGTAGGGCCTCGCGGACCGGTCACACACGAACTCCGACATGTTCAGAGCCCTGACCGGGAACTCCACGACCGTGTGCAGTGTATCCCTCCAGTATGTGTTGTAGGAGAACCGCTTCAGGTGGACCACCAGGCTCTTGGGCAAGGACCACAAGATGAACTTCTTTGTGGCCTGCTGGTGCTTCTTACAGCTGGGGCAGTACCAGGGGTCGTGCTCCCCCAGTGTCTCCATGGTGGCGAAGAGCTCGATGCAGTCCCTCAGGGCCACCGACGTCTTCTTCTTCTTCTGCGGCTGCAGCATGCTCACGTGCTTGTCGCAGGCTCCCGACTCCTGCTCGTCGTAGTAAAGGTTCTGGGTCTCGTTGTCCCAGTCAATGGCCAGTGTGGATCAAAGTTGAGTTTGAGGAGCTTCCCATCGGTGGCGAGGGAGTTGATGTCGGCCGTGCTGTATGAGTTCACCAGGCTGAAGGTGAAAAGTCTCTTGGCGCCCTTGTCCCTCTTGGGACCAGTCTCCCTGGGGTCTCTGCCTAGCTCCTCCTCCCCGCTGCCTTCTGTCTCTGAGAGCGGCTCCTGGCCTATCTCCTGGTGCTCCATTTCTTCTTCTCCTTCACAACTGCCCTTGGAGCCATTGCAGGCCCCCCGGCGCCAAGGGCGAGCTGCCACGCTCCTCAGGCAGGGGCTGCTTTATGTAGCGGCTGATACTCTCACCAACAGCCTGATACAGGGACTCGAGGGTCAGCTTGTGCTTGGGGACAGAGACCAGCAGGGGCTGCCCATACAGCCTGGCCCCGCAGGACGTGCTCGACTGCTGGGACTTCCTCTCCTTGAAGTAGATGGGCAGGGTGACACATTCGGAGCCGTCCACAGCGGTGCTGCAAGCTTTGTACACGAATATATCGTCCCGGAGCATGATGTGGTTCAAGCCTTTGTCCATTTGGAAGAGCTTGTGGAACCGGTGATTGTACACATCCGTGACCATCATGTTTTCCGCAGCGATGCCAGAGAGCCTGGAGAGCGCCTTGCACAGGTCCGACACAGGGCCCATCAGCGGCATGGTCACGCGGT